>WHPZ01572696.1:1753-16359 GCA_016617965.1 Macrosiphum rosae | reverse complement strand
TGTTGTTAGATAAAACTGAATTTTTTTAAAATTTTGACATTTTAAAGTTTTAAAACATTTGTGTTATTCTTTTTACCCAAAAAATCAGGTGGGAACCTTGTAAGATTTGTTTTCCTAATCCCAATTTTATGAGCTTTTCATCAATGTATTCAAATTAATTGTAGTACCTACGGTTTAGCAGATATGAACATTATTATGAATTAAATTTGCGTTTAACCAAAAAAACACAAACATAGAAATTATTACCCTTATTATTGATAGTTCGATTATGGTCATAAGGACTTTCTTTGTTCCATTTGAGGTGTAGAAACACCTCTAGAAGTTTGACACATTTATCGTGCAACATCCTGTATTTGTAAAATAATATTTCAATAATACATCAAATATCTATACCTACTGACAGTGAAATTTGATTCATACATAAATACAATAAAATAATGTGAATTTGATATTTGTTATCAAATACGAAAATAGTAAATTATTAGTTGGGCTGGGGCCTGGGGCCCCTGCAGTCTATGGGTCTCAGTGATCAACAACCCCCCCTCTAATTATTATACGCAAATATATATGTATATTATGTTATACGTTATAACAAACTCATTATCAATTTTACCCACTTCTTAAAATAAATCGAGTTAGTGTATTTTGACTGAATTCTGTATATTATATTCACTTATATTCACTTGTACAATTTACAATGTTGACTGTTATACACGCACCACAGAGAAACGCAGAACGTATGATTTATAATAAAATCTACTCATTTGTGAAAATAGTTATACATACTTTCTTTCTGTAATGTACGAATGTACCCAGAACTTTACCCAGAATAATGAAATCGGTGTCAACTTCGAAAAAATTATAAAAACAAAATAAATATGATTCCAATAGTAATAATACTAAAAAAATAAGTATTAACCTTTAATTAATAAGTATTAAACATATTTAAGGTATATTTAATTATAAGCTAAAAATGTGAAGTCCAGATATTTTGTGGGGGGAGAGGGGCGTCAAATATTGTTGCCCTAGGGCGTTATTGGTGGTTAGAGCGGAACTGACTATGGTATAAGTAAATCTAAAAATTTAACTTATTCGTAATTATATCTCCAAATTTTTTTTATAAAATGTAAATGCATTTTTAAGAAACTCGGTTAAGTTTATTTCATATAAGCATAAATTAAGTTTAAGGAAATTTAAATAAAATCAAAAATTGAATTAGTTACAATTTTAATCTATGATTATATTATTATACTATAAAATATCTATTGAACGTCGAACGTGTCTTAAATGTAATGTCAACAATAATCTTTAGTATCATTCATAATAATCTGCAAACGTGATTTACCTAATAAATATTGACACCATAATAGTAAGTTGTTTTTAAATAGGGTTTTTTTGTTTATAATTTGTTTTAATTTCAAAATTGGACTTTAACTAATTAAGTGAATAGACTACCTATAATATTATGATGTACCTATATTAAGTTTTGTAATACACAATAAGTTTGGTTTTAAATAAAATGATCTAACTTTTCATTCATAACTAATAACCCTGAATAAACCATCTATTTGAAATGCTTAATTTGTAGGTTTGGTTTTATCAATGATTGAACCTATTTTATGTATAACTTAAAACTATAACATGACTAACACATACAAAATCGAGTTAAGAAGACCTCGGTGTTAATTTAGACTTTTTTAAGGGAAAATGTCGTGTGACTATCTACATTTAATTCAGCGAAATAACTAGTAAATCAAATTTTGAATTAATTAAGAACCATATAAACTTATATATCACTATTTAAAAGCGTGTTCAAATATACAAGGTAGGTAAACAAATTATAGGTATATCATTATTAAGATTTAAAAAACATATAGTTTCCTTGGTCTGCTTATAGAATATAAAATTACATAGATATTTGTTTATGATTTATGCCATGGCAATTACAATTCAAGACTATGTTAGTTGTTACTGGTGGTCAAAAATAATATTTCCAGTTTGGACTATCCCCATTAGCTTAAACTAGCCTACTAGTATATCTATAATGTTTATACTATATAGAGTTAAGTCGTTTACACTGATGGACATAGATTAAAGGAGGCTGTTACTGTCAGAATTACAGTAGACCGTAATATTATTTTTGAACACGATAAATACTTTTTATTTGTAAATAGTTAATAAGCTGAAAAAGTTAAATCATTTAATTATTTAAAAATAAGTAGATGGTAGGTACATAAATATTTTTTTTGATGTTTCAAGAATTATTTAATTTGTATACATATTAGTACTGTATACAAAATAAATATAGCTTATCTAATTAAAACGACGACTATCAGAAAATAAATTGGATAAAGAACATCAATATTTGGTTAGTCTGTCATTTAAATGTAAATATTTGTATTTAGTCATGACCAGAAGTTTTCATGAAATATCCTAAAAAATTAAACATTTACTTTCAATATCTTTCATTTTTATCAGTTAATGGAATACGTAAATCAGCAGTTCGTTATTGTAAATATTAAAAACAAATTAACTAACTATGTATTAATACCAAATAGATAGCCTTCACATTTTCCTAGAGAAAAATCAACAAGAAATTAATAACTGTTAAATGAAACATTAAAAGTGAACATAACAATTAAAATTAAACAATTATTAAGTAGGTAAAGTTACAAGCTACCTACAAGGTCACAAAACTAAAAAAAAATATTAGAATCTTTATAACTATAGTTATAAAAACTTAGTTGGGAAGTACTAAAAAGAACCAAATATCCATATGCCTATAAAAAACAGCGTTCTACATTTATACATAGTGCAATATTTAAGTTTTAAATTAATATTATGTACTTAACTATTAATATAGTTAAAAAAAACATAGATTTAAAATTTAAAATTTAAATTAAATGCGTGGACTTCAAGAAATTTAAATGGATAATTAATAGGAAATTACTTTAAAAAGTAAAACATAATGAAACACATTTAATTTAAATTCAACTCCATCATCAGTAACAAAAAACACTTTAAATACCTAAACATATTATTATATTGAAATAATTAGTAAAATAAATAATCGAAAGGTCAAGTTAAAATGTAATAATAAATAAATTAAAAACATAAATATAAATATAACTGATGGTTGAAAAACACGACAAAATTTAATCAAGAGTAATAGGTAGTACAATAGGAATGTGTTCTACAATAGAAAAATATATTTTTCACTTTATTTCGAATTAGTAATATTACAAGCACTTTAAAACATCGAAAAATAAAAATGTTAACCTTCTATCGAACCAAATAATACAACTCAATTGAATTTAGTGGCACCGAATGAAATTAAAACTGGCATATCAAATAGTTTGATTGGCCCACCCACTCATTCAAATCACTGCGAAACGGGCTCAACTAATTATAGGTATATATAAATAATTTCATGACATAAATCTATGTTTAATAAAATTATAGGAGAAAGATTAGGAAGTAAACTTTATTATTTTACCCAACCAATTTTTAAGGCAGTTTAATTGAACTACCTGACATATGTGTTCGGGGCGGGTGGACCTCAAGTTCAGAATTATTACATCACATTACATCACATTACATCACATAACCCTTATTGCGTATACTGCCTTCGACAACGTTGTACAACTCCACTGCAACTCAAAGATTTTTTTTTGTCAATTTTATGGAAAATATTTATTTACTGGACATTGATGCCATGAATGTCAGAAACGGGGCTATAAAATCACTAAACCGCGCTGCCATCGGCTGTTAACGATGAGCGAATCAGTTACATATTATGTTTACCAAAGCATTTATCAGAAATAGAAAGTTCACGGTTAATAACACATATGGGAGGGTCAACGTTCTATACCAGTTCAGTCGGTATTGGTATTGTGTGTGGCATAGTCATATAGTGTATAGGTTAGCAGTTATGAAAGGAGTTGTTTAACCTGGCCAACAACTATCTTATCTAATAATAAATTATGTCCACGATTGTTAAAAAAAAAGTACGAACTACGTACTGTATTCGTATATTTGTAAATAATTGCATTTATTAATACATAATAAATATTATATAGTACAGAAAAAATTTAAAATTTGATGAGTTTTTAACAACGAAATAGTTTGCAAATTCTGACGAATTTTTCAAAATTTGAACTACAAATACTTGTAAAAAAAATCGTGCTGATATATTTTCAATATGGGTATTTCAATTATTATTGTATAAGAACAACTTATGAGAAACCTCGTATTACATTTCCAAATTTTTTTAGCGAGAAAAAGACGTTTAAAGACATTTAAAAATTAGATTTTATTTATAAAATACGATAAAATACTAACATAAATATTTGGTAAAAATATTAAATCTCTACGTTCGTTCATATTTTAATTACAACTAATAAACAAAATTGATTTTGTTAAAAACTAATTTTGGGTAAATATTCTCGTTATCCGTAGATAATTTTAGATTTTGAGCGGAGCGATGAATATTTTGATTTTATATTGATGTGTTTTACTATATTTTTGTGATAATTAACACCTTTTGGAGCAGTAAAAATAGTTTATATTTAAAGGTTTGAAATATAAATTTTGACAAAAAACGTTAAAATCATGAAAATGTGCATATTATTTTGTTGTCAAAAATGTATAAAATGTTTAATTAAGGTTTAATTTTTATAGCTCATATTATAGGCTTTATAGTTTAATATAAGGTTCCTAACAAGTAGTTTATGTTGAAATAAAAAATTGTGAAAAATATATAGATATTTAAACTAAGAATAACAATTATAATTAATTTGTTGTAATTCAAAAATATTATTCGTGAAGACCAGAAACTTTTACGTGCATTATTATATTTTATATACCCATACGACATAGACAAAACATTTAAATACATTTAATAAATATTATATAAATTGCCTATTTACACACCACGAACCTATTCACACCATTCTTCGATACGGCGGTGTTGGCTCAAAAGTTAAGAATAATAATAAATTATATAAACATTAAATGCATTAATTAAACTATTATAATAATTAAATATTAAAAATAGGTATAATAAATACTATGTTTTCGGAAAAAAATTAAATCATCCTGCAGTAAGTAATACATTCCTACCAATTATTGTAAAATAAATTACTTTAATAGCAACATCAAAAAACATACAATGCAATATTATTAATATACTTAGTAATAAGTAAAATAAATAAGGATGACAACCGACTTCGCTCCTAATCGTTTTTCGTATGCAATGATTTATCTTTGAATTCAAATTAAACACATACATAACAATGACGAGGCACACTCGACACTCAGGCACTGAACTGCAGCAGAGCGGTTACCTACTTTCCCCCTTATTGTTGTTGTTTTCTTCCGATTACTTTAAAAATGAATGACAATTTTTAATTTTGACCCCCAAAACTCCATTTAAACATACATCATTGTAAAACCAATACATTCGTCGCTCCGCTTAAAATTTAAAATGAGCCATGACCCGTGCCGCCCATGTTACAAAACAGCATACGATGATCCAGCCATGTTTTTTATTTAATTTATTACATTCTGGTTTTACAATGATCTATTTACAAATAATTATTGTGTCTAAAGGCAATTTTAAAACTAGAAAAAATGTATCAATCTTCAATATTGAAGGTGGTTTCTGGTAGCGAATTGTTTTGAAGTCTAAAGCTCGACAATTTAATACAATGTTAAATTAATTTTCTTATAAGTAATAACTTTTAAGTTGTTAAAGCAATTTAAAATGTAGAAGATATTGTAATGAATGACCAGGTACTCATAAATTTTTCTACACAGCAGAGCAACTTCTCTGGTTTTCGTTTGTTTGTTTGGATATTGCAACTATTCGACCAAAAAATAATAAAATATTATGTCGTCCGTTATTTGTTTACAATCGAACTAGCAGCGACAGAGACAACATTCGACACCCATGAATAAAATAAATAAATAAACAAAACTCGTAATTCCACCGGTGCAAAACAACTTTCTTTCCGATCCCGTTGCGAAAATCTACGATGACTACGACGGCTATCGCTCGCGTGCGTCGCAAAAATTATCGTGTGACGTGTCGTTTTTCCTCAGAGAGTGATGTCCTCGCCGATTTAAAAAAGAAAAGACGAAAAACCGTGAATCGCTCCGTCGACGTTACTCGTAAACATAATATTATATTATTACGCATTATTATAATATTATTACACTCACACGCCGCGACTTCTTAACAATGATATAAATATAAAATAATATTATAATGACATTTTCATTTTGAAACTTTACCTCAGCATCATCCGAGCGAATATTATCGTATAATACACGTATCATTATTACACGCACATGCACGCGAATACGTGTCTTTCGTACGAATTACGCAACACAACACACAGATTTTGCATACAAATTTAAGGGGGGCGGACGGCCGCCGATCGGTCGACCGTAGTCGTCGGCGGTATTATTATTGTTAGTTGGTTTTTTTTCCTACATTTTTGTTCACTACTCGTGATTATTATTTTGACCTCGACGACAACGGCGAGCGAAAATTATTCTTTTTTCTAAACGTGCGTCGTCGTTGTCGATTCATTGGACCATTGCCGCCGTGCATCGCGATGTATATAATATACGATATAATAATAATAATATTATAGTGTATTAAGCATGAACACGGCCGGCCGCACGCTATAAAATAAATTCGTGACGATACAATAGCGTAAAATATTTCTGTTATTGTTACCACCAATAGATATTTTTTTTCGCTACGATCCCACAGAGCCGTAAGGCATCCTCATGTTATTATATTATTATATTATTATTATCCTCAGTAAATGGTATCGAATTATCCATGCGAAGAAATGCGTGTACACGATGCTCTGTCGTTTCGGGATCGTCGCCCGCAGAGAAATAATAATAATAACAATAATGAAAATAATATAATATAGTATGATGGCAGGGGAATGGCAGACTTGTATATATATATATAAATATAATATATATTTTATATATACAATACCTGTGAATGGAAAAACTCTTCCCCTTTTTCTTTGCACATTTTTACGGTCGGATTTTCGTAAATGCACTATGGGCATTGGGTAACTACATTTATTCCTCCCTACATTCGAATTCACACAATAATCGAAACTCTTCTTCGTTATGTATTGTGTTCGTTGTTATAAACTCTACACAAGTTTGACAAAAAATACCCCATGGACCATAAGTAGGAAAAGAAAAATAATACTTTTTGGGAATTTTTGATTCTATATGTTAATTTACATAAGTATTAACGCAGAAAAAACACTGAAATGTGTTCGAAATATATCATTCAGATTTATTTACCGGACGCCATAAAACATGAGTAAATCTACGTCTATAACATCACAGATAATAACGAAATTTGCTTGGTGAATTTTTGATACACAAAATATACAGGTACACACCGTACCCATTTTAAACAATATTTTTGATTTGATTTTCTTAATTTGGAAGAATATGAGAATCTCAAATAAAATATATCAATGACATATCGTATTGGAGAGCCTACTAAAATATTCTGATGATCAGGTTATAGGTTGGTACTTAGGTTAGATAGGCACTTAGGTATACACCATTAAATCAGCTATCAAAAAACGAATTAGCCCATATGTACTTGTTGCAGCCCACGGGATTTTCTAAGTAGGTCGCCGGTAGTTGTCAATAATTAGCGATGGTAATTGCCAACTAATTGCCTCTCCTCCTTCTCGAGACTTTATTTTTATGTTTCAGCAATTTCCATTCGTATAATAATATGTATTAAATTTAATATCTATTTTTTTTTTTTTTGAAACTTTAATGAGCAATTAGAATTTTGTCTAAAACACTGTAACCCTGACTCCTATTACAATTATAGTCCCAAATAATTTCGATCTGTTTAAAAATGTTACTCCAATGTTCGTTCGTATATACTATATAATAATATTATGTGAATACAATGTGAAGTTTGTGGACATAAGTATCTAACCAATGGTTACTAACACATAGGTACATCACGATATTATGGTATTGTAGTCTATATAGAGTTTGTAGTGAATTACTAAACTAATAAGTGATTACTGATAGATATTGAGTGCTTAGAGAGTACATTTATATATATATATATTTATATATAATATTATGTATGTGTGTAAAAAATATATATAATATAATATAATATTTTATACCATACCAGTTTAAACATAACCACCCTAGCTGAGAAGTACGGTAGTATTTTATTTAGTCTTATTTATAATATTGTTATTATTTTAAACTTAGCTTTCATCGAAGTCGGGTTGCACTACCGAGTGCCCTCCCAATATCTATTAGTCTCGCTATGTATATATTATTATCTTTAATCAAAATTATTTATTGTACCAAATGTGAATAGATTTTAATTATATTTTAATAAAAAAAAAAGCTTGCATCGCGAAAGTTTGATACTATACGTTTTTTTCTCCCAATTCTATACAATCTCAAAACATTCAATTTACAAAAGGACCTATTTAGATTGTTGCAGAACGTATTGTGGCAGACAACTAATACTGTTATAACATTATATCAAGAAAATACCGTTAGAATTCACAATGCTAAACAGAATCTTGTTTTATTTTACCGTATGAACACCACTATAATACTAGTCTCGAAAAATTAGCATTTTAACCCGTTTCATGAAAACGCGACCGGTGGTTCACAAAATATAAATCTCGTTGTACCACTTGTATCAAGAACAGGAAACTTGAGTTTATTCGACAATATATTTTAGCTCGCATTTTAGTCCTCGTATTACCTTAGGTATTACAGCGTGTTTTAAATACAGTTAACGAGTTAGCTATAAACATTCTTGATTTACCTAGGTATATATTCCAAATTCAATTTTTTATATTTTCATCCTAATCCCGAAAATCCTTAAGCCAATTTGGCACAATTTGGTTGTTTCTACTGAAAATATACCGTTATTTATTTAGGAATTTATAAGCAAGTACCAACCTACCTAATTCTATACCAACAACATTATAATATATATTTGATTTTGCATAGGTATTTTATTTAGTTACTCACTTTTTTTTAATGGATATGAAATAATCAGGTATTACTCATACTATTCATACAATTATATATAATTGAACACGTTTATAACTCTTTGTTTGTTTATAAGTTATAACTATTACTATTTAATTTTTTAATGAGATTATTTATTACTGAACATAGTATAATCATTGATTAAGTAACTACGGAACTATAATTTACATGATAAAGAAAACGTTTTCTTTATCATAATATTTTATACCTACTGATCTTCTATAGTACAAACACTACAAACCTATCAACTATTGAGATTATTCTTATCAACGGCTACGTCAGCACTGATATCGTAACCTCATAATACTATCAGAATATTATGATATTCAAGACCCACAATGACGATCACTGTATTACAAATGTACAATGTTAATAAATAATAATGTTATCGTTATGAACACGGTAGACACCTAAACAACACACAATATTATTATCTTGTATTTTGAAATATCGTAGTATAAAGGTGCAACGTTCACACGTTTATGCTACCTACAAATTAAAAACGAACGGAATAGAAAATGCAAAAACATGGTCGCTAAAAATATTCAAATATATGCACAGATATTAAACGACAACGTATTTTTATCAAAATCGCACCAAGCGCAGTGCGGAGTGTTACACTAATACACTGTGTGAACGTCGTAAAGTCAGGTCTGTCCATGAAAAGTGAATGCAACCAGAGAGTGTAGGTAGATATTAATATACTTAATGTGATGTTATTGAAAGTTTAGAGCTACGTTATCATCTTGACATATTTTATACTGTGGAAAACATTGTGGCTGATGGATTTTCTCCCCACAATACAATGTCGGTAGGAGGTACTTAGGTCATTTTGCGCACCTTATTGAGCCTACACAATATACAATATTATAATATAGACATAACACCAAATTGTAAATACGATTGGGCCGAGCTTACGACTAAACATATTGGCTAGCCATCGTGCCTAGAACCCAACCTACATAATATTATCATGATACCTGCTGGCTGCTGTAATAACGTGACCGGCGGCGAACTTACCTCATGATCAGCAGGAACATGGCGCAAAAGCACATGAGCACGGCCAAAACAGACAGAATATTGGAGAACTCTGCCACGGACACGAGCATCGCAGTCATGGCGACCAACATCGCGCGGCCGATAAGCGTACTAACGATTGACGGTGGTGGTGTGTTGTGCTGTGCCGACCTGTGGTCGGTACAAGACGAAAACGAAAAATCCAAAAAAATTCAACTAAAAACAAACGCACCTGGCACCTCGTCGGCCGTTTGCTATGCAATTATATTATTATCTCGTGTGCCTATCGCGATTAACCGGATGAGGTGGAAAAAAGCCGTTCGGGGGTACGGGGGAACCCCGTGTTCCGATCAGTCTAACTCATAAAAAACGCTATAAACGGTGAGAAAAAACAACTGATGACGACGGGACGCGCACCGGTTTCTATGGAGGTTGGACGGGACGAACGGACGTGGACGGGGACGCACGATCGAGAGAAAAAAAACAAAATACCACAGTTTTGTAACGCGGAAAAACGTCTATTTTCGATCGGTTCTCGATGTATGTCTGTCGATCGGTCGGTCGGTCGGTCGGTGGCGAGCAACTCGCGCGCAATATGCTGTAGCGTAGCCGTACACCGTCTCGTCCGGACTGCGGTAGCGCGGTTTGGTATAGCGCTGCACGCACGCTCACTCGGACGCACGCGCAGACACACGCGTACGCAGAAACACTGGCACAAAGAACGGTGGCGGTGGCGGCGCTCGTCGGCTACGGCGATAACACAAGTCATATAACACTCTCACAGGCGCGACGAAACGCAACGGAACGCAACGGTAACGAAAAACGGGATGCGGCCCGCCCGCGTGTGTTCGGCGTTGGTAGTCTCGATCGCGGGTGACACGGCGGCGGCGTGGGGAAATGTGAACACTGTCGTCATCGGCGGAGGAGAGTGCACGGCGATTTTCACACCGCGGCCGTGCCGGTCCTATACGTACTCGGCTGCCGGCGAGTGGTGGCAACCCCTGAATGTGAAAGCATAGCGCCGCCGCCGATGCGACGACGGCGGCAAACGTCCCTCCCCGTCCACCCGAACAGTCATCACCCGTCGAACGACGAACCGTCCGCACAACCGGTGGGAAGAACGTGTGGCGGACGGCGGTCGTCCGTCCCACCACGCGAGGCTGCGGGTACCGGACGCCACCGGCATATACATGGCATTATAATATTTTATAACACACCGCGTACCGTCACGTGACGCACGTGATTCGTATAATATAATAATTATTATTGTAGTTGTACTCAACGTGTTTGTCCATGACGAATCATAATAGAGTGGGGGGAACGAAGGAGGCATTCACCTAACCGCCTAGATCCTTTATTATTTTTTTGTTTCATCCTGCAGAGTAAATAATAAATGTACAGGTAACGACGTATGAACCCTTCTAACCCTCCCTCGAATCATTAGAAATTGATCAAGGAATGTGAGCAGCTGCACTGCTCAATTAAAAATTAAAATATCTTCAACGATTGAAGTACGAACACTGCAGGGTAAACGACAGTTAATTCCCGTCACATAAATTATAATTGAGTTTTGTCTGTTTTCGTTCGGCTATCGCCCAATCCAACAAATATTTTATTAATGAATGAATATTAAAATTTCACGAAATTGGTTATTCGAGTGTAAAATAACGATTTCTCATCAAACGATTTTCTTATTTAACTTAAAGGAGAGTCATCGCAAATAGTTTAAATTTTTTAAAAATGTTGATATTAGCATTTTTTATACATGGCATAATTTCAAATAATGTTTATGGTAATATTATAAAATACATTAACTTTTTTTAAGCTATTCGCGTAGACATTTGACATTCTTGATCTTTGTTTTAGATATTCTTCTATAAAATATGTCAATTATCAATTTTGGGCCGGGTAAACAAGTTTGAAAATTGAATAAAAGATTCCACATAAGTTGTTATTATAGGAATTCAAAAAATATTTAAAATAAATAGGCACTATTTTTTTTTCATTCGTTTGAAGTTTAAATCTTGATCGAATTGATCAAAATCACAAACATTTGCAAATTATGTTGTAAGTAATTAAAAATGTTCAATTTTTATTTATTTTACCTAAGGGTTGAAAATTTAATTTAAGTTTTGTCATAAAGAGTTCTTTTTTAGGTACTCAATGGTATTAGGTACCTAGATAAATAGAGGTTTTTATAATTTACATAAAATGTCAAACTCCCAAACAGTTTAATATGGTCAATGTTAGAGATGCAAAATAATATATTGTGAAATATTAAAATGATTTGAACCCGCGGCTGTTAATACTAAACTCCCACTACAAGATATTTTAACCAAAAATTGTGTTTATTTAGAATCATACATTAATTTATAAGAATTATTGCCGGTCGTTTAAAGCCTAATCACAATGTGATAATAAAATTACATCTCATATTTTAGACTTTTAGAGAAGAATATTGTAAAAGAAACTTATAAAAAGTATTGAAGTATCTGAAATTGAAATAAATAATGATATATACCTAGGTATAGTAGGTACCTACTTCTAGTTAAAAGAAATGAAGAAGATGCACATATACACCTACTCAAACCTCGATCGTCTGACAACAACACAATTAATAATATTGATGATCAGATGGGAAAATATATTTAAAAACAAAATATCTATAGTAAAAAGTAAATTAAACTTAAAAAATAATAATATAAATTATCCCGTAAATAATTGAAATCAAAAAGGATGGCTGGGCGCTTGGGCAACATTATAATATAAATTATGTAGTAGATATGTAAACAATTTTTACCTCGATAAAATTTGAAAAAAAGAGTTATGAAAGAAACTTGCAAAACTTACTCGCGTATTCTAATATTATGTCATAAAAAATATATTATATTTGATTTTCAGTCTTTCTAATTTTATTACATAATTAAAATAACAATTTATAGTCTATGGTAAGTAAAAAAATTCATTTTTACAAAATACATAACTTGTATTACCTACCAAAGATACGTGTCACATAACTCTTCTCCACATAAAAAAATTCCAAGTATTTCCAAAACATTTAACCAATACCTAAGCAATAATATAATAAGCACCAGATAAATTGAAACATTTACAAAAATCGATTTTTTTCCTATTTTGTATTCATAAAACATCTAATGCTAATACTATAATCAATGCTAATACTAATACTAACAAACTTAATCATATTCAAAAAGTTTAGTCAAAATTGGATGGTTTTTTGTTTTCCAAAAAATAATATTATATATAAATATATACAACTTGTGCATAATTGAAATTTCAATTTTTTACGGAATTGGATATTTAAAAAGAAAATAATGATTTATTTTGTTATAGGTAGGTATAAACTAATTTTAAAAAGTATTATTATTATTCATAGGAACTTAAAAGTTTTTGTCATAACGTTTATAGTATATTATTATTTGCTAAACACTACCTATACAGTAGAATGTATTGATTGTACAAGGATGTGTGTTTTTTTGTGACAGCCTCAAAGTTTAGGGCAGTAAAACTTCTTCGATGATCTTTAACAGTATCTTGTTCGAAGGGAAAGCGAATCTATAGTTGGTGCATTCGGGAGGTCAAAATTGAAAATTTCCAAATAGTTTTTAAAAGTACCGGGAAAAACAAAATAAAAATTAATGAAAAATGGGAATTTTTACCCAAAATTGAATTTTGGTTTTTGTGTAACTCTATAACAAATGCGGCAGATAGGTAGATAGGTACATAAAATGTTCACTGGTTGTTTGTATTCTCATTTCTATACACGAATAGTTTTTCAAAATATTTTGATTTGTTTTGAACTGCGGTTTACGGACAATTCCAGTTTCCAATATTTTTAGTTTTTTTTTCCAAGAATGTTAATTAAATTTTATTTGTAGGGTAAAAAAGCTTGAACATTTAATACAAGGCTCCTAATATATTATTACAATTTACAATGTAATTTGAAAAATATTAAAAATCCTTAGTCACAATTTTTTTTTATAAGCATTTAAAGTTCAAATCTTGAAAAAAATACTTAAAACTCACGAAAATGTGCAAATTATTTTGAGTTAGAAATTCTTTAAATATTTGTGATTTGTTTCTGTCAAAAATTAGTCCAACTTGTTATATTATAATATGTTATCCGCATTAGTATAGGTATATTACAAATTAATAGAAAAATAAATCACTAATATCAATATAAATAAGTAGTTATATAATAAAATATCCTTATATCCTTATAAATATAATATGCTGAACGTCTTCTTTGCTCAGAATCGTGTTTCATCGTATACCTACAATTATTTATCATTGCATTTAAATTTAAGACAGCCATAATACTATTATAGTGACCTACTCAATGATGAGGTACACAGTACACACAAATACACCACACGTCCAGTGTCCACACATCTACTATACCTATAAATAAGAACGACTTCCACGGTTTAGTGAGTAGTGAATACCATAGGTGGATATTGGGGGGATTT
>WHPZ01572694.1:0-10414 GCA_016617965.1 Macrosiphum rosae | reverse complement strand
CTGTATCAGAAAAATATAAAAATATAGAATGCAATTAAAAAAAGTAAATTGTATATGAGTAAATTATAAAATTAATTTAGGAACTATAAATTGTTGTATTTCTCAACAGTTTTTATATTTTTAAAAAACTACATAACGCCTAGAAGATTGAGCTCATGCGCAAACGCCAAACGTCAATATATTCAGTATATAAATGATTTTCCTTGTTTTTGTTATTTTACTATTAACATTACTATTACATTATATTTTAAAGTAGGTACTAATAGTAAATATTACTAGTTATTATATTATTACTATTTATTATTAGTCATTTCTATAATTTATTAGGTATACCTACTAATAACATTAATAGATATTCATGTGGTTATAATACTTTCAGGTTACACATGAAAACTAAGAACATAAAATAAAATACAATTATGAAATACATTATGATATTGGTAATTTTATTAAACTTTTATGTTCATGCAATAAAAAGTTCGAATATACTTGTTTTTGTGCCATCGCCATGGAAAAGTCACATTACTTCTTTCCAACCATTATTTTTGGAATTAGCAAATCGTGGTCATAATGTAACAGTAGTGTCAAAATTTATAGTTAAAAATCCACCACCGACATATACACAATTGGTTCCTTCTTACGATTTCGATATCGATGGAAGTAAGTTAAATGCATTTTCAAGGCCGACGTATCCGAATATTGTGTTGTCCCGGTTTACTAACGCATAACATAGGAAATTTTACGTTCAGTAGAATCTATTTTACTTCGTTATTTTTAATTTTACAGTGAATTTAAAGGCAAGAAATATGAATATTATCCAAGGTCCCGCGTAGGCTTTTTATGATATTTTAATTATGAAGCAAGTGCTTATGGCTTAACATTTTTAGATTTTATGTACATTTTAAAATCCTCATGATATGCTTAAAAATTAAAATATTACAAAAATTATATTTAGGACCTTAGAAAATATTCTTACTGTTAAATTTGATACTAAACCAATTAACTGGAATATTAAAAATATCAAAGTAAAATTAATTTTTCTGAACGTTCAATTTGAATTGCTTTGCGTTACAGCAGTAAGACAGAGACTATACAATATTATTGAATTATGGTTTTGTATATATTTTGAGTAATTAATTTTTAGGATCCGATTTCTTAATGCGTGAACGGAGCATACATTATTCATTTTTCGAAGATCCAATAACACGTAGCACAGTATTAGTCGACACAACATATATGTTTTTATCAGATCCAGAAGTACAGAAATTTATTAAATATGATCAATCAACGTTTGATGTAGTCATCATAGAATCATTCTTTCAAGAGTGCACTGTAGCGCTGGGCCATAAATACAGAGCACCAGTAATTTCAATCGTTCCTGTAACTCCTTGGGTAAGCGTATCTCGATGGGCAGGAAATCCTTCAGATTTTTCATACATTAAGGACTTTATGCTGGATGGTGGCAAGTCAATGACTTTCTGGGAACGATTCACCAATAGCTACATTGGGTTTTACTGTCTATTTGTTGAACTCATTACGTATCTTCCAAAATTGGAAAATATGATGGATACCTACTTCCAATACCCTGGATACGAAAACCGACCTACGATGTCGGAGATGCTGAAGAACATATCGCTCAGTTTAATTGACTCTGATATAACGCTTTTTAGTCCACGACCTTACATTCCGAGTTTTATTGAAGTACCTGGTATCCACATTAGACCAAAAAAGCAAATGGACGAGGTATTAAATTTTTTTTTCCAGTATTAGTTTTTTTGATTACCAGACAATTATTATTTATAGTTTTTATACAACACGCGGTATTTTGCGTATAATATAGAGACTACAAGACTTTATGGACAAAGCTAACGCGGGTGTTGTCTATTTCAATTTTGGCACTATATTGAATGTGACAAGTATACCGAAACCATCTTTGCGCAGTTTGATTAATGTATTAGGCCGATTAGAACAGAAAATTGTGTTTAGATGGATTAATAACGACACTCAAAATTTCCCAACCAACTTTTATGTCAACTCTTGGCTCCCGCAAAGAGAAATACTGAGTAACATTTTATTTGAGAAAGAAAGATTTCAGTAAAGACTTTAGGTTTTGAATATTATTTGTTATAGATCATCCAAATTGCAAACTTTTTATTACTCATGGAGGAGTCCATGGTGTTATAGAGACAATAGATGCTGGGATTCCAATTATTGGATTTCCTATTTTTGGGGACCAGTTTCAAAATGTAAGAAGCAGTCAAGAAAATGGGATTGGTATTATGAGCAATATTTTTACGTTGACTGAAGAGACATTTGAAAAAGATATAAAGCTTATAATCAATGATAAGAAGTGAGTAATTGTGAATCCATTATTAATATTACAAGTCTCAATAGGTCTTGTTTTTTTCATTACACTAAGTTAACCCTAAAATGCATCACTTTAAAAAAATTAATTTAAAATAATACTTTTAGATTAATTGATTTAAATTATCTTCCTAATATTTAAACCATGATATTATAATTTATAATGTAATTTTTAATTGTAATGTGTCCAATTAAGGTTTATTTACCTACTAGAATAGTAAAACATATATTTTAAAATGTATTTATGTATTATAAAAACAAATGTCAATGAATTTTGACTTTCAAACGGTTAGATACAACTAAATATTATACAGTCGATTCTTGATATTTCGAATCTCAAAGAAAATAAAAATAATATCGACTTCTGTATTTTCTATATATATAAAAAGTAAAAAGCCATTAAGGGGGCAAGGAAAAAATTCGAGTTATCGAGACTAAACTGTATAAGTACATTCATTTAAAATGTTAGGAGACAAAAAATTATTTTTAGAAAACAAACAAAAAATAATATTCCAACTAGTATAATATATTATTGATAATGAATTTAAACTGATTGTAGAGTAATATAAAGAAATATTTATTAATTTATTATATAAAATATTTATAAATTTCAAAATAGCACCATTCTATGTTTTCTCATTTTTCTTTATTTCTGTATAAGCAGTAGGTACTTACAAGAAAGTTTTTTCCTCTTATAATTTTTACTTGGGTGCTCTAACATTGTAGGTTCCGTAGGTTAGTAAAATCCGTAGGTTAAGTAAAAACAAACTTATTAGATGTAGAGGAAATGAATCAGGAGCACATTGAAAGATTTTTTAATTTTCAATTTTTACAATCATCATTTGGTTATAAAATACACACTAGTATTTTTACTTTATGGTTTAAGTTAACATTTTTGGATCAATAACAAACTTCAAAGAATTTCATAGACCAATTCTAGAAATTTAAAATTGAACAGCGATTGTACATTGTACTTTTAGAAAGGTTATTTTTAAATGTCCCTGTAACAACTATTCGATAAAATAAAAAATAAATAAAAATAAATATTGAAGAAATGAAACAAGCATTCGTTTGAACAATTTCTTGACTTTATTAATAAAATATAACGATTTGAACGATATTAAAAAAGAAGTGATTGGTTATATTTTCAAAAAAATTTAGTCTTAGAAACACTCTAAAATTCATTTAGTTTCACTTATTGTTACTAATCCACGAGTATTTAATAACATTTTGGTTGTAAATATTCTTAATTTTGATACCACCTACCGTAAGACGAATCGAATGGGTTCGTGGTTTTAATATCATAAAATTAGTCTAAATATTTTGAAAATGTCATTGTTTATAGAATGTAAGAATGTTTCATGTGTCTATGATTCTTAAATTTTAACAAAATAACTAAAATCAGTCGATGAGAAATCATCAATATACCCACGATTTCGTCAAAATGTGCACTTCAAATACTCATAAAATTAATGTGGTTTTACGCTAAACTTTTTTTCCAATTGCAGTAAAAACAATTTATGAGAAATATTGTATTGAATTTTTAAGCCTTAGGTATAAAAATTAAAACAGTTTATACATTTTTAATTACAAAATAATATACTTTCCATGAATTGTTGATAATTATATTTGGTGTATGAACAACTTTTAAAGTAGGTATTAACAAAAAAAATGTAAAATATCTATAAATTGTTCAAAAAGCGTATGGATATATTTAAAATTTCATCATTTACAGAAAATACTGAAATTAATATTTTATCGTTTTTTAAATTTTATCATAAAAATAATATCGATTTTGTTGAAAACTGGTTTTGCGCAAAATTCCTGTTTATTCTTAGTTTGTTTTTTGTTTTTCCCGACGCTTTTGAAAAGTCCTGCATGAGTTTTTAATTTTGACCTCTCAAAAGTACCAACTAGATTTAATTTTATATTAAAAACCATCCTCAAAGTTAAAAATCAAAGTTACTTTTCGTGTATTTATACTCACTAAAAAACATACATTAATTTATAATCAACGCTTCACTCAGAATCTAAAATAAATTATACAATACTTTTTCCAAAAAAAAAAACTGCTTACTTAACGAATTATAACTATTACCACAACTGAGATTTGTGGTGTAAAATTAAATATAAAATTTAAAAACAATTCTAAATCCTACATTGTTAAGAACTAAGAAGTGAAATTTGGTTTATAATCAATAACTAAGAATTATCTATATATTTTTTTAGAGTGCTGAGTTTTTGATATTACTAAATAATGATTCGTTAAATAATACAAATGTAAAGTTTTAATTAATAGATATTTAAAATATTTTAATAAAATATTGCTCACGTTTCAAAATATTTAACAGTACGATGTCACAGGTATATAAGAAACGTAGGAGTTTTATTTGTAAATATTAAATATATTATGACGTCCACTTTGAAAATGTCAAATTTTTTGTAAATTGTTTTTATTATGAAATGTTATTAAAGGTTTTCGGAAAATGTTAAAAGAATGTCTTCCATATTTCATGATCGACCGATGTCAGCTCTGAATACGGCGGTATATTGGGTGGAATACGTAATCAGAAATAAAGGAGCTCATCATTTACGTTCTGCAGCAGTGGATTTAACGTGGTACCAATATTATTTATTAGACGTTATTGCATTTCTTATTATAATTTTAATGTTTTTTATTTGTATTTTCTATTTTATTACCAAAAGGATTATGAGATTTAATATGTTCACTAAACAGAAAACAGATTAACGTTTAGTGAAATTGTAAAATATTTGTCTTACATTATCACATAATATTATAAATTATAATACCTATATCGTCACTTTTTTATAATACCATAAAAAATAATAGTTATAACTTTACTTAAAAGGCAGTAGTTTTATTTCTACAATATCTATGTATTATCTACCTATTAATTAATATTATATTAAATATAATATGAAATAGACTAACATGTAACGTATACAATAAAACTTCAAGTTTCAATTGACAGTTTGTTAATATATTTATGTTAAGTAAAATAGAATTTGTTGATAATAATTTACTCTCAAAAATGATATGACACTTCGGTTGTATGTAATTGCCCTTATTGCCGCATCAATTACATGCAAAAATATAAATATTGTAATCTATATTCGAACATTGCGGCCATATGCACACCTTATAATAGTTGAGTACTTACCTAATTTCTAATAAGTATTATTATATTCGTATTTTTACAAAAAACCCAGGTTCCCTTCATAAACTCCAATACGGTCATGCTATACACTAACTGTAATCGGCCAAACATATCTTACATTACTCACAAAAAATTAAAATTGTAAAACTACCCTATTATAACTTTAACTTTTAAAAAAATGTCAGATAAACAAATTATTTTTGGGAATCAAACTATATTATATAAAGTATAAAGTTATAACTTATCAGCTACTTAAATTCTTATATATTGACATTTTTTAGAAAATTATTTTTATTTAAAATATAATAAACTGTCGTTAAAAAAAGTAAAAACTTAAAACATAATATCATTATAATATAGATATTTTCTTAAAAATAATGTTATTTAATGAATGAAGATTATGTAAGAAATTATCCCAAAATATTAACACTTAAAGAGAAATATAGTAATACACGTTTAAAAGAGTGATCCAATATTATATATTATTACATTGTAAATTGTACTATTGCACCCACGTCCTATAGCTTATAGGTACATCTATGTCCCACACTTATTTTTGTTAGTTTGGTTGAAACGTGTCTCGAGATTATATTACTATGATAGAACCTAATTAGTGGTTACTCCCATCTGTGCAACTCAGGCACTCAGCTGTTCACGGATCTCGGTGGTTTTCGGTTTAATCGGGCCACCGGTAGAAATGTTTTTTTTTTTTTATTTATCATATTTCAATATAACCCATGTATTATTATCAAAAATTTAAAATTTAAATTCTCAATTATAATGTAGAAAGAGGGAACCATAGGATTTAAACTTCAAACCTTTTTTGGTAGGGCTTACCTCTAATTGCGACCATGCTTACAACGAATGAGTTTGTTTTTATAGTTCATGATTTTTGAAATAGGTATATTGATATCATATTATTATTTATTATGAGACAATCGTGTTTATTTGTTGTTTCCAGACGGTAAGTATTTTAGGTTATGTTTATTCGATGCGGTTTCAACTAAAAAAAAAAAACATTTCCATTTTAAACGATAAATATATTTCAAGGTCATGCGTATTTTAGATAGTTATGTGAGCTCTGACCTACTATCCCATGTGTTGCTTCTAAATTTGCAACAGTCTTCACGCTACTGCTACTTTGAAAGCATCTCGTTTTTCGTTCTTCTTTCTTCTTTCTACACGTTAATATCTCAAAGTTTTTATTTTTAAATTTTTCAATTTATTGTTATATTTTATGTATGTTGTTTACAATAATTAAATCAATTTTATTTTAGTTTAAGACGTATGATTTATACTTACCACTGTTCATACTTATTACAATCAAGTTACACGTAAGTAATTAAATTATCTTTAAAACCAACAAATAATATTTTCTGAAAAAATCATATTAATATGAATAAGTACTTAGGTATTTTTTTTGAAATAAAGACATAAATTATAATTTTTTAGAATGTTAAGTTAAAGTATAAAACCAATGATTACATAGATAGATTATACTTATCTATAGGTAATCCATAGTAATATTTTGAATGTTAATATTTGGAAAATATCTAAAATAATTTGTCAAAAATGTTTATTTTGATAATCATTTAACATACAACTTATCATACAATACTCTGTTATACAATTCATAAATTATCTTTATAATAAATAATATTTTTGGTTTCTTTTGGATCGTATATAAACCACGTAATTTATCACCGCTTTCAAATTTCAAACTATATTCCTAGGAACACCAGTGTTCTACACCATATTGAATTGAGGCCGTGTAAATTGACTATAGTGTTGAATACGAAAACTAAAATTAAAATAATACAATACCATATTATATTGTTCGTAGACCATAGTATAATAATATAAAATATTTTTAAATTGTTATTAATTTTATTTTACTAGGTATATTATGACAACATAAAATATGTTATCTTATTGCTAAATTCAGATTAGCAGAAAACAATTTGGAAGCATCAAATAAAAATGAAATTTATTTCGATATTGGTACTTATAGCATTTCATTGTGCTCCTGAAATAAAATCTTCAAACATACTGATTTTTGTACCTTCACCTTGGAAGAGTCATATCGTGTCGTTTGAACCTTTGTTTTTAGAATTAGCACATCGAGGTCATAATGTAACGTTGGTATCAAAATTTGTTGTAAAAAATCTACCACCGAATTATACGCAAATTGTTCCCAAATATGAATTTGATTTAGAAGCAGGTAATTAAAAAAAAATTGAAATTACTAAAAAAATAAATACACCTTTTTAAAATATGATATTAATAAATATAATAATCAATTATAATTACTTGTGATCAAATATTAAAGAAGATAAAATTTCTTTTAAATAAATAATCCACTAACATAACTATTTGTTTTATATTAATTTGTGTATATTTTATATTACCTATATTTTAAATAGTAGCATTTAATGACTGACACCCTAAAATACTGAATATACCCTAATCACTACCTATTTTCAGTTTATTGTCAATAATAATATATTTTATAAGATTATCTTACTAATGCGATTCATGTATTTTAATTTTACTTTAGTAACAGATGCTGTGTTGCAAGAAACTAACAATTTTCAATTTTTTTTTGAGGAATTATATATGCGAAATGTAATTGGTATCAATATCACTGAAACTTATGTATCATCTCCAGAGGTACAAAGGTTTATCAAGGAAGATCAAACCAAGTTTGATTTGGTGATCATAGAATCTTTTTTTCAAGAATGTACAGTTGCCATGGGTCATAAATATGGCGCTCCAGTAGTTAGTATTATTCCGGTAGCTCCTTGGGTTAGCGTTTCTCGTCATGCTGCCAATCCTTCAGATTTTTCTTATATTAAAGATTTTAAGTTAAACGCTGGGAAATCAATTGATTTCCAAAGTCGATTACTTAATACTTTATTTGGTTTAAACGGTCTATTTATTGAACTAATTACGTATATTCCACAACAAGAAAAGTTAATGGATACGTATTTTCAATACCCTGGATATGAAACCAGACCATCGATGACAGAGATGCTCGAAAATATATCACTTAGCTTAATCGATTCCGATGTAGCAATTCTTAGCCCTCGACCTTACGTTCCAAATTTTATCGAGATCCCTGGTATTCACATTCAACATATAAAGACAATGAGTAAGGTACTGTGTCCGTATTTAAATGTTTAATTAATTGACTAAAGGCTATTGTAACATAGCAATATTTATTTTGTGCTGCAGACCTTACAGAATTTCATGGACACAGCTAACGCAGGTGTTGTGTACTTAAATTTTGGTACTATATTGAATGTGGCTAGACTACCAAAACCTTCACTAGAAGTTTTGATAAATGTTTTGGGACGACTAGAACAAAAAGTTTTGTTCAAATGGACTAATAACGACACCCAAGGATTCCCAGAAAATTTTTACGTCGACTCTTGGTTTCCACAGTTAGAAATTTTGAGTAATAATTTATGTGACATTTTAAATCATAAAGGGATTTTTAATTGTTGAGATATTATTAATTTTAGGACATCCAAATTGTAAGCTTTTTATTACGCATGGAGGAGTCCATGGTATAATGGAAACAATAGATGCTGGAATTCCGTTTATCGGGTTTCCAGTTTTTGGGGATCAGTTCCAAAATATAAGAATAAGTCAAGAAAATGGCTTTGGAATTATGAGTAATATTCATACATTGAACGAAGAGACTTTCGAAAGAGACGTTAAGCTAATATTGACTGAAAAGAGGCAAGTATATTATGCATTTTCCTATACATCGCTGTAAACAATTTATGTAAGATACTAGATTAAAATATAGTACCTAATATGTTTGAGTGGAATACAATTTTAATAATAAATTGTAGAAAAGTTAGTAAAAACAATTAACTTTAGATAGTTATGTTTAGAAATTGAAAGTCTCTTAGGTTATAAATTAGCAGTTAATACTATAGTAAGATAATATGAATACAAATATTAACATAACTTGGCTAAAACAGATTATCGTTATTTTATAATAGTATCTGAGTTACAAGACAAAATAATTTGTGCTGATATTTAATGTTTTCAATAAAAATGAATAATTTTGTTCGGCATTCATCATCATTTTATAAATTATAATGTACATTCATGTTGCTTTTTAAATTATAATATCAAAAAAAATCGACTTGGTGTTCAGTTAAAAATTTCCGTTTTTCTCATACAATGTTATTTTTAAATATCCTTAGGTTTACAGAAAATGCCAAAAGAATGTCTACAATATTTCATGATAGGCCGATGTCAGCACTTGATACGGCCGTATATTGGGTGGAGTACGTTATTAGGCATAAAGGAGCCCATCATTTACGAACTGCAGCAGTGAAATTGACATGGTATCAATATTTGTTATTAGACGTTATTCTATTTATTGTTACGATTGTATTATTATTAATCTATATTTGTTATTTCATTACTAAATGTCTTACGAGATCAATACTTAAATTGTTCATTAAACAGAAAACAGATTAGTTGTTTGCAAAATCATAAAATACTCGGTGAAAATATATTTTCTCAATTTATAATGTAATTTACTTAAGTTATCTATAAACAATAAAAGTTTTTTGTTTAATTTTAGCTTTTATATATAGGTACCATTATGGAACGACTGTTACATTATTTACAAACAGTAGTTACTAAAGTTAAAACAACTATTTACTAAAGTTGTGTACTATATATTATTTATTGAACGCTTATTATAACTGTATAAAAGTAATATGGAGATATTAAAAAAAAAATTAAAGGTATTGTTTTATATTTTTATAGTAAGTATTTATTATATTTTAACTACCTACAAATATCTGATACTTAATTATGTACAGTGTACAGTTTCTGTTAAAAAA
>WHPZ01572693.1:0-12812 GCA_016617965.1 Macrosiphum rosae | reverse complement strand
AAATATTTCAAAAATATTACCGTTTGTGGAAAATGCTAATAAAAATATATGGTGAAAGCGGTTGGTAGTTTTTAAGTTACACCAACAGGATTTTTTTAAAAATTAGTTTTGTGTAAAAATTACCACTTTTTTTTGGTTTTTACACAATTTCTCAAGCAGCAATTTTCTTATTTTCTTATAATTTATTCAAAAACGAATAACCGTAGACACTTGAAATTTATTTTTATTTTAAGTTTATTTTATCATAACATTTTCAAAATATTTTGACTGTTTAGAAGCTGTTTACGGACATTTTTAATTTGTAATTTTAGATTCAGAGTGGAACGATGAATATATTGATTTTTTTTTTGCGTCTGTCTAGGTTTGGGGCGGTAAAAACGCTTCGATTTTCTTCAACATTATCTTGTTCGATAGAAAAGGGAATCTAGTTGGTGCATTCGGGAGGTCAAATCTTAAAATACCCAATAGTTTTCACAAGCGCCGGGAAAAACAACATAAAAATTAAGGAAAAACGGGAATTTTTACGCAAACTATAGGTTTTCCAAAAGATCGATTTTGGTTTTTAGTGTAACTCTAGAACATAAGAAAGTATATACATGAAATTTTCACTGGTTGTTTATATTTGCATTTACACTTAGAGTTTCCACGTAAATGGGTCGTAATATATAAATTACTTTATTCACAATAATTTCATCAAATATACTTGGTGATATCATAGACTGACCGTCTTCGCTTAGAATCGTTTTTCTTATACAACGATAACGTTATATCGTTGAATTCAAATTTAACACCATCCATCACAGTAGTACGTCCATTGCCTACTTGCCAATTTTGTATTGTTATTAAGATATTTATGCATGTTAAGGATAACGTAATTAAAATATGATCTTATCAATTTAGAATTCTTGTAATACAGGTAGAGATATGGAATACTTTTAATATAGGTTAGTCTAAACTATTTTAAAGTTTCTCCTCGTGAGTTCGAGATATTTTTTTGTTTCTTATTTTGTTGTTAAAAATAAATTTACTAGACATTTTGGTGTACTCGTGCTTTGTATATTGTTATTATGATTATTATATCTGTCGGTTTATAGAATCTCTCTGATATTTTGAACGGGGGTACTTTTGAAATGTTTGATGGGCAATGGATTAAACGCCCTTTGGACGTTCACGATGTTGTTAAATCGAGGACATTTCAGAATCGTTGTAAAGGTGGCACGGGATAAGGTGAATTGTTACCGAATAAGCCGGCAAAATCGTAGTGAAAAAGTTATCAGTTTTGGCACAGTTGTTATATGTACTTTGCAACGGCGCCGGATTGTTGGCGTTTTGGCGTTCACCAGACGGAACAAACGACACAACGGTAATCGTCTAAAGGGAAAATTGCCAAAAATCGAGAGTGGCCCCCGAAAACGATTCCACTACGTGTCGTTTGCTATTCAACTATTGGTAGTTAACTAACTAACATGTCAAAAACTAATCTCCAAGAGCCAATTAATATGTCTTTTAATTGTGGTGTCATAAAGTTTTACGGTCGTTCCGAATAAATAACTTGTACATGCCCTCGTGTGCACATTTAAAAATAATACTATAATATGTTATATTTATATGGAAAGTTTATTCGTTATTAGCATACTAAGCGAAATGTATTTTTATTCCTCTATGCTTTTCGTTATAATCAACGGATATAAAGTAATTTATGATTGTAATTTCGTAAATCCAAGATTATCCTTTGAAATTGTTCTGATATACTAGATTTGTATGAGATATCGATTTATTATTTTTTATCATTGATTTTCGTAAAAATTACACTATAAATCTTTAGTTTTATGAATGTTTCTTGTCAATATTTCAAAGACTTAAGGTTACGTTAAATATTACTATTATAGTACAAGTGTACAAGTCTGTAGGTGTAGACATTAAAATATACTTACCTTCGCGGATTACAGAACAACTAGCTTATCAAATATTGATGATACCTAGCATAATAATATTATCGATACATGATAATACTATAATAGATTTATTTTATATTTGTATTCTGTCTGTTTCGTGTACTGTGTATATAACAATATGTAATATAAAACTATACCTATTGTAAAATCATGGTCAGTACATTTTTTATTTTGTCAAAATCCAAGTATGTAACTACAATCTATTGAAAATTGAAATATTAATTAATATTAGTAGGCAGTTCGATTTAAAATTATTGAAATCTAATTTATTTAAATTATGAGCTCGCACTGAGTCAATGTATCATTAATTTTACATTTTCAATAACACCGATTATAACAAGTGTTATAAAATATATATTATATAGTTTAGATAACTTCTTTTGGATACTTGAGTGTTTTTTTTTCAAATAAATAATGAATAACGTGATGTATTAAATAACGATATTTTCGTAATTTTCAATGTTTACACACTTACCGATTTCAGCAACAAATCCTCGCTAGTTCTCCGTGCTAAGTATAGGATGGTGGGTCCGAAGTATTTGAACTCATTAATTGATGATGAATCATCATCATTGATGATCATAGGAACCATTATCACATTATGAAAATAATTTTTTCAAATCGAAAATTACAGAACTTACCAAAAGTAGGTTTCGTGTAGGCACTACTTATTTTATGTATTTAACAAGTCCACACAGGACGTACTGCCATACAAGCTGTAGGTACAACTGACCACGTAGTGTTGCGAGGGACATAATTTAAGCAAAATAAATATTGCAAAAAGTTTAACTCAAAACAATCAACTCAATTCAATGGCCGTTAACAAAATAAATGTTACATTATAATTCATAGCTCAGGACTATGTCGTTCCAATATTTCGAGTTTTATATCATAGACAAATGGTAAACAGTACATTTAAATAACTTCTTTTGGATACTTGAGTGTTTTTTTTTTCAAACCAATAATGAATAACGTGATGTATTAAATAACGATCTTCTCGTCATTTTCAATGTTTACACACTTACCGTTTTCAGCACCAAATCCTCGTTAGTTATCCTTGCTAAGTATACGATGGTCAGCAGTATTCGAACTCGTTAATTGATGATGATTATCAGTTACGTGCTCACGGGGGGGATGAGGGTGTCATATCCCCCCCATAAACTTTTTTTTGTGCGTAATTTATAGTTCTTTGATAATTTCGGGTTACTCAAAAAAAATTTAGTGTTTGTATAATTGTATCTGTTAAACCCCCCCTCCCCCATACGAAAAAGCTGAGCACGCCACTGATGATTATAGGAACCATTATCACATTACGAAGATAATGTTCAAACTTAAAGAACTTACCGAAAGTTGTTTCCTTGTAGGCACTACGTATTTTATGGATTTTTACAATGTGTCCTTTTGGCTGTGCTGCCATAAAGGTTGTAAGGGACATTCATTAGCTCAAAGTGAATATTGCAAAAAGTTTAATTCAAAACACGAAATCGATAAATGCGATTGTGTCCAGTGACACATTCAAGCCGTTTAAAATAATAAATGTTACGTTTGACTTCATAAGTCTGCGGGGTTTGATCCTATGTCGTTCCATTATTTCAGGTTTTATATTATAACACTATCGCACTTGCCAATTGTAAATTTACTGTAGATATCCATTCACTGTCTCCAAAAAAATATTGTTGAAAGCGTTTTATAAAAGTATATCGAGAACCGTCGAGACTGTATACATATAGAAATACGCGTGAAAGACAATACGAGTGAAAAACACAAAAAAACAATAAAACGTATTGGCGAGAAAAAAAAAGGCCAAGAAGACGATAGGAAATAGATAAAATTAATGTCGGTAAGTATTAGTGTCCGGTCGATCGTACAGTGGAAAATTCATACTATTCTCGTTGGTCGGACGAAAGGATCAAATCGATTGCGCCTGCAGAGTCATCGTAACAAATACGAAAAAATTGAAATTCGGAATATCAAATAACATAATATAGGTACCGGCTATTGTTAAGTCTAGAAAACTCCGATGGAAAGACAACGAATAATATTCAGACGGATATCTTGCAGATTTCATACCCGGCTGAGTGAAGGCATAATATGAGACATCGATGACGACTTAAGGCAATAATATTATATTATGTGATCCCGTGCACTCCGTCGCCCGTTAAATGTATCAACTCTATACGACTCAAACTCTGTTCAATTCGTCGTTTGATATACCGGTGTTCAAAATTTATCTTAAATTTTCCGTTGGCCGGAATAAAAATTCTGATCCGCAGCAGTACGTTAACAGGTAGGCAATCCACCTGTTGTAGATCGCTGTTCGAACGCAATAGTGTATGACTCTAAAGTATCACCGAGTTTGACGTTTTTACTTAATTCTATCACCTTGAGACAATCGATTTGTTTAATCGCATTAAATATAATTTATATTTAAAAAGTAAAGCAAATATATTACTATATATCACTATTATTATCATAGTTTAAAAACCCATGGCAACCGATATTACGAACAAAAATGTCCATCTGAAATCTCAAAATTCCCGTTCGAGCACCTCCCGGGGTTGGTCCTCGCTCTTTTTAAATTAGCCTGTGCATTGAGTTGGACCAAAATACACACAGTGTAAATATTTCACCAGGATCGGTCCGGTAGTTTTGACGCGAAAGAGTAACAGAGTCACAAACTTTAGCGTTTATAATACTAATAGGATAGATTATTATATTAATCATATCATTGTCGAAACAAATTAAAACACGTCTTGTATAGGTACCATACCAATTTGTTTTTTATTTGATTAGGTACATTATGTTTTATTAATTATAATTGACAAAAATCGTCTTAATATGTTGTATTCGATTTATTGCGTTAAATATCGTTAGGTACATAAATTATGTTATTCGTACCTATATAGTACCTACTTAATAAACACCTGACATTTTTATATTCACTTACGAGTTGGAGTGGGTATTAGGACGATGCAATAATTTTTGAACAAACATTATAATATGTTTAGCTCGATCGAGACACAAAAATTTAACTTTCTGTATAAATTAAATAATTTAAGTCGTTAAGTACCTAATAGCGAAATTATACGATTTATTATTAAATTTCCAGTAAGTTTTATGCCGAAATTTCGTTCCATTTACAGTTATTTATTCCGTTTATATATCTTACGACGACATCCGTTTATGTGTATCGATTTGAGTTTCGAATTAACCTTTGGCTTGATTTGATTATTTTACTTTTCATACACGGTATTATGTGCAGTTTTGTTCAGTATTTCATAGGTTGATATTAATAATTGTTCAATAATATTCCGCTACAGTGATAATATCATTTATACAATTTACTCTTCTGAGCCTGTCGCTGAACGGGTTAGATTTTTTTAGTTTCTTCGAATTCAAATCGAATCCGTTTCAGCAACGTTTTTACCATTCGCGAAAAAGCGCACAATATTATGTTTTCGTCTATTTCCAAGTGCTGCTGAATGAAATGCGCGTACGACAACCGATTAGGTTTTGCAATCGTTAAGAAAGTGCTTACGATTAAAATATATATAATTGTAGGTAGGTACCTAAGTACCTGTTTATAGTAAAACCGTAATTTTACGTTAAAGCGGGTAAAAAAAAAAAAACCGTTTTCAGCCGATTGTTTAGGAATAACCGCCGGGGGGCCTGCAATCCTTGAAATCGTGACAAACTCTGTCGGGTGCGATAACATATTTTTATCGCGTGAAAATAAATATTTGGTATTCTCGAACTACTGTGATATGACTCAAGCCGAACGAAAGCCATTCGACTATTAGTCGAGTGGGTTATGATGAACCAGCGACGAAATCATATCGAAGACTGTATGAAATAATCATATAATAAAAGATAACAATACTTGTACGTTGCACGCGTGTTATTTGTAGTATAATCGTAATGCGTAATTTTTAATGATTTACTATGGTTCATTGTTCGACGTTTAAATTCGTTAATATGGCCAACATCGGAGAAATGGCAAATTTATTTGCTATTCAAAACACGGAAGTGCAAGAAAACGTAGGGTTATCTTATGGGAGATAATAATAGTCCGCCGCGGAGTGTGCTGCAGGTGGTATGCGTGTTTTGTTTTTAAAATATCGTCGAAAATATATATTATATAGGTCGGTGTATGGTTTATGTTTGTTTTTGAGTTTCGCGAGTTTTACGTACAACTCGTGGGGTGATAAATTACACGATTCAATTGAGTAAGTGGACATAAATAAAACGGCCTACGAGAATATGACCTATATCTGTGGGGTTTGTGCCGATTTTGAATATTTTTTATCATCTAAACGGCCGGATAAAAAAAAAAATGATATAATATACAGGGTGGTTCGACGAGCATTCTCGCCCCCATTTTTCGTAAGATTGATTATTATATAGAAAAATCGAAGACCGTTTTTTAGAATTCTTGAAGAATATTCTTGTCCTGTCATGGAGGTGTGTCCCGTGGACATACAGACTACGCCGTTTTCCTAAAGAGAACACTTCTTTCCCTTTTAATGTAAACTATTTAGTGGATCATTTAATTTTTTTTAAATGTTGATTTACGCAATGGGACATTTCCAACGAGTAGTTTTTCAGTTAAATCGAAACGTGAATGAAATTGAAACCGAGGATAATAGTACTTAAAAACGTTTTTACAAAAACATAAATTGGATGTAGTGATAATTTTTATACCAGGACCAAGTTTACGAATATCATTATCTGCAATGTTGATATATTAATATCGATCACTAAAAGGTTCGAATCTCAGTAGCTCCCATCTTTCTCATGGTGGACCTATTATCGTTATAATGGTAAACTCAAATTGTCAAACAACTCGAAAACTACTGACATTTTGATTTCCATACGTCAACGTTTTCGTAGAAATCGTCTGCAAATAATGCGATGGAAAAAGAACCACCCTTTTCCCCGAAACCATTGTGTCCTCTAGTATATCTAAAAATTTAAAAAACAGATTTTGATTACTCAACTACGTTATTAAAGAAAAAAAGGGGTGGTTAGCGTGCTCACCCTGTGTACTATAGAAATATGTATATCACCATATAGTAATTATACCCTTCAAAAGTGCTGCTCTCGTAGACCGTTTTTTTTTCAGAGGGCATCGACACACTATTTATAGCAAATTTTGTCGAAAAATAAAATGAAAAATGTTTTTAAACAATTCCACCAACTCTATTATCATATTATGTGCTATAATATTATTATAAACGGAGTGAATCGATGTCTTGTGCGTTGTAAACAATAATAATATCGTTACGAGGACGATCGGTCGGTAAACGACAAAGCAAAAGAACTCGTGTTTGCAATAGTATTCGTTCGTCCTAAAACGTTACATAATTATGACGGGACCAAAAAAAACATAATATTGTAACGGTTTACACGTAATATTATATAAGGATAGAACATAATAATAATATGTCGGTAAACATAATAATAATAATATGTAATTACACAATGCGTATAATATTAATAATAATAATGAGTGGGTAACGGAAACACAATATAATATAATAATATTTTATCGTATATAATAATAATAATAATAATAATAATAATATTATAAACTTATATTAGAGTATTTGTATATAATATATTATTTCGTTTAATAGTTATAATAATTAATAATGCGAAAACAATCGTCGCACCGAACAGGTGTCGTACCTGCGTATCATAATATATTATTTTTATAGTAACATCATTATACAGCGGCACAGTGGCCGCTCGCGCAGTGGCCATCACCTGTCGTCCGAACACGGTTCGTTGAGCGGTTCGCTGTCCGAGTACTGGAGCAGTCGCATGCTGCGCGTGCTGCACTCGTCGGAACCCGCGGCCCCTGCACCTGAACTCGTCACGATGTACCTGTTCCGGGGCGACGCGCCGCCGTGGCCGCCGGCGCCCAGTTGGGAACCGTCGGACCCCTTGCGGCGGCCGTAGTCGGCGACGGTGAGCCCGCCGCCGCCCAGGCCGGCCGTTGAGTCGCCCGCGGACGCCCAACAGCACCACCGGCATATGATCCGCTTGAACGCGAACCGGAAGTCCTTGCTGAACAGCGCGTAGATCATCGGGTTGATGGCGCTGTTGCAGTAGCCCAGCCAGAACATGACGGAGAACAGGGTGGGTTGTATGCACGTGGGGCAGAAGGCCCGCACCAGGTACATGGTGAAGAAAGGCAGCCAGCACACGATGAAACCACCGACGATTATGCCCAGCGTCTTGGCCGCCTTGGTCTCCATCCGGAACCGCTTCACCTGGGCCTTGATGTTCCGCTTGCCGCCGCCCATCATCTTCGAAGCGAACTTGGACTTGCTGTTCGAGGACCCGAGGCCGCCGCGCCCGAGCCCGACGTCGCTTCCCCCGCTAGCGCCTGCCCCGCCACTACTGCCACCACCAGCACCGCCGCCGCCACCAGTGGACTCGTCGTACGACGGTGACGGCGACAGTTGGTCTTTGACTGACGTGACGGAACAGGACGCGGGTCGCCCGACCGCTGTTCCCCCGACGCCGCCGTGCTGGTGATGGTGGTGATGGTCGCCGCCCGGTGACGACGTCAACAGGAGACGCGAGTGCGGCGAGGCCGTGTCGCCGGCACTGCACCGGCGGTGTTCCTTCCGGCTGCCACCGGCCACACGCAGCTGACAAGCGGACGTGTCGGCCACCGACCGGACGGTGGCGGCCCGCTGGTGATGGTACGTCTCGGCCGCCGTGTAGTGGACGGCGTACAGTGGACTGGAGCTGGTCGGCGACGTCGTGGACGAGAACGAGCTCCTCGACTTTTGGCTAAGGGTCTCGGGCGGCGAGTTTCCGTTGGCGTCCACCGAGGTGGTGGCCGTAGTGACGGTGGCCACGGCCGCGGCGGCGGCCGCTGCGCTTATGCAGTCCGAGCTCGGGTAGCTGACGCTGATCTTGATCCGCTCGTGGTTGCTGCGCCGGACCGACGGCCGCCGGCTGTTCGGCGGCCGGTTCACGTCCGGCGACCCGCCGCCCGGGCCGTTGGCCGCGGTGACGGCAGCGGACGACTGGGACGCGGTGGCCGCGTGCTTGAGCGACGAGCCGCGGCCCCGGTGTATGCGCAACGTGAGTCGCTGCTCGTCGAACCGGTTGCCAAACGTTCGGCGGCTGCGCATCGTCCGGAACCCCTGGTTGATGGCCCGGGTGGTGTGCACGGCCGCCTTGTAGATGCGCCAGTAGAAGAACAGCATGACGAACATCGGTATGTAGAACGAACCGAGGGCCGAGTACACGACGTACCACTTGTTGTTGGGCAGCTCGCAAATCCAAGGGCACGACGGCGGAAGCGCTTCCTGCTGCGGCCGGCCGCCGGTGCCGTTCCGGTACAGCTCGTTCCGGATCAGCACGGTGGACGCCTCGGCCGGTATGTGGGTGTCCCGCCAGCCGACCAGCGGAGGCAGGCATATGACGAAGCTCAGCACCCACACGATCACCACCAGAACCTTGGCCCGGAAGCTGGTCATCAGGCTCGGGTACTGCACCGGCCGGGTGACGGCCAGGTACCTGTCCAGCGATATGGCGCACAGGTTCAGGATGCTGGCCGTGCACATCCACACGTCCACGGCCAGCCACACGGAGCACAAGTAATCGCCGAACAGCCACACCTGAAACGACACATCACAGGTGGTCAGTTAAGTCAATATTATTATAATTACATCTTGTTATGATTAGTACCAAATATACACTTTGAAAATGTGACAAGACCGGAAGTTTGCCCCGGAGAGACAACTATTTCACTCCCCTCCCCCAACGCCACTGAAATTCGTAATAAATATTATAGTACGATGGTGTGGCGTATTTTATTTTATTTTTGCTATTTGGGAAATTGTTAAGAAAATATTATAAGAATCTTTAGAATTAATTATCAACTTTTTTTAATTTTTATGACTTAAAATAATATTACTCTCAACGTTTATAATTAAAAAAGTTTGCCGAGCTTTGACACTAGTAAATTAACACCCTGGCATTCGGTATTATCGTTTCAAAGTGTGTTCTGTTAGCGTGCACTATCGCACAGTATGTCTGTGTATAATAATATGTATCGCTCGTTGTCGGGACACATCTGCAGAATAAGTGCCAAAACAAAAGTGTGTATGCAATACGTTTTTTTTTCGTCCCTACAGAAATCACCTCCTCCCCTCGTGCAGTCCACGCCACCCCTTCCGTTTTGACGGAACGCACATGTGAATAATGCATCCGATCATAAAACCAAGCCAACGAGTGTAATGCAATAATACTATCCATGTGCGACGACGACGTGCACGAAAATATTTTAACGCAGCAAAGCATATAATATTATTATTTGTCGGTTTTACCGTTTATAACGCGACTGCAGACATATTTTTCCACCGACGACCACTCAAACGATTATAATTATATGTTTTCATAGACAGTAGCCATGAGTTTGTAGAAATAATAAAATTATATTCGATCGTATCCCTCGTAGCTGTTATTGCGCATAATCAGTGATGTCCCCGTTGTTGAGGGATATACTCAGAGTTCGATTTTAATAAATTTCAATAAAACATTTTCAAGAAATTACCCGCACCCGTTTATTTTAAATTGTTATAGACTAAATTTCAAGAGTCTTGTGACTGGATTTGACACAATATATGAGCCCTACCCAGTTGAAATATTCAAATTCAAATTTGAAAATCCACCTTCACTTTTATCAGGTACCATTAAAAAAAAAATAGCACAACTAACGCAACGGTTAATTTTCAAACGACAATAGCTTATAAATAGCAATATTTTATGGACTTTCAACAGTATAGTATAGTTGCACCCCGAGACTTAGGTCTGTCACTGCGATGATATCTGCAGCAGTGGCTCTAGTAATTTTTTTGTTTGCGACTTGACATATTATTATTATTATTATAATTTTATCGTTCCCTCGTCCGAGTGCTCACGTAAAAAAAAAGAACAACGCAATAACCATTCATAATATTATTATTTTACTGAATAAAACACTTTATTATATTATGTGCTATTCTATCTCGGCATAGACAATAAAACCAACAGAATGGGAATTATGGGATTACCGTCTTATCGGGTCAATTATTTTTATTGCGATCCGTCCAACGGCGAAATCTCGTTTCACTCAATACAATACCTTCCTATATAACAACCGAACGAATCTATTTCATATATAACAGGTCAATGGTTTCATTGTGACAACTTAACCGTGTTATAATTAAAACGGCCGGTCTGTTATCGCGCAATATTTGACATCGACGAATTCGCCGCCGTTCGCAATAAGTCGTGTGCGACTGTCTTCGAGGACAAGTCGACAAGCAGTGGTTCTAAGCACAGTCGTCGAATCGAAAATAAGATAAAATAACAATTGTTATTATATTCGTTCGCTGACAGCAACCACACCGTGACATATTATCATAATATTCGGAATAATAATAATAATATCAATATCCACACTCCGATGTGCCAAAATTGCCTATTCACCGCGCCGACCAACCGATGATGACCGATGGTTTTAAAATATAACATCGCATCGGAACGATTAATATTAAAAGCAGTCTCAAAGTTGAAATGTATAACACTTAGGGACGATGGAATGCTGGCATGAAGACACCTTGTAACCCTACAAACTATTTTCCGGGACCTCGTCGTGTGTGGTTACAACAGTTTGTTTTTTTGTTTTGCGGTTACTAATAATTGTTACACAATTATAATTAACATAATAATATATATACATCAAACAATTTTCAAGTCGAAATGTTGGCTTTGGCGTGGCGCCTGATTAATTATTACAAGATATCGATTAAAAAAAAAAAAAAACAATTACGTGGGTCGGGTCAGGTCGGGTTAGGTTTTTACGACGGACACCTTACCGTGGTATAGTTCATAAGTTCGCGTATACGCTTTTCATGACGTGGCAGCATGAATTTTCTCGTCGATGAGTGAAATTCGTTTTCGTATCATTGTACCTAATATTGTCACGCTATTCCGTTTCATCACTTTACGTAGTTTGTTTGAGAGTAAAAAAATAAATACAATTACGAAAAACTCGAGCTGTCGTCGTTGTCATTACGTCATAATATTGTCACGTGCACCTACAACCCGCGTATAATGACTGGAAATTTTCGTAAATTAAATTTTTGCCCGTCGTGTAATAATAACACGCCATTATGTAATATGATATAATACTATAGTTCAAGCGCTTATATAATACAAGTGGATGTGAAACGTCGATAAAAATTGACACAAACGGGTGTGGAAAATTCCACAGGATAAAGCCCCCGGTACACGACTGATGTTGTGTACACGAGTGTCTCGGGTGGTGGGGGGTGGGGGGTGCAGAAAATCGAGGGGTGGTGCAGCATATTGGCGGAGGGTTGGAGCACATCAAGGGGGGAGGAAGTGCAGCATATATGGGCTGTGGCCGAAGTCGATAGATACAAATTGCGTCTAATTCCGATATAAATTTGCTCATATAATATAATATATTGTATGATATTTGCTATTATGCTTTTTTTTAGAGTGATGTACATCTCATGGTTAACAGGTGCCTATTGTATATTATTGTCCGGTGCTATTCAGTGCGACGTGTATTAAATATAATATATAATAATCGTCGACATGATATTTTTATATTTTATTCAACGTTAATATTTTTAGTTCACGCGCTTTTATAATAATTGTGTAGTTAAATAATACAATATAATATGGTAATATAAAACTAAAATTATCAATAATTACTAAAGTCGTACAACTAATATGATAAATAATGCAATAATCCTATACGTTTGTTATGACTCTGTCTATATTTTGTTCTTGTAATAGCCAAAGTGTAATTTTTTTTTT
>WHPZ01572688.1:0-13137 GCA_016617965.1 Macrosiphum rosae | reverse complement strand
ACCGAAAATAAATTGATAAAAAAATTCCACGTGGAAAATATTTTGTAAAAAGAAATGACAAACTATTAAGGTATGATCTCAGATTAGACACTTGTAGTGATACCATTTGGTGTCGGTTGATGCTTATGTAATGCCTTTAACAAATATATTAATTCCAAGAACATTTAGTTAACAGTTGCAAAACAGCATACACATACGTGGCCAATGGGAGGGGCTATAACCCACTTAGCCCTGATGATTCACCCATCACATGAAAGTTAATGCGACATTATGTGAAGCAGTTATAGTCTGCGTATTCTCCAAATTAATACTCGAAATTGGATCAAATTGGACGTTTCAAATGGTGAGCTGAATCATATTGGTACTCCATTAAATTTGAAATGGTTCCCCGCTCGTGAGATAGTCGAGTTTCTACGCACATTTCCGTTCACATATTATTTACCACGACCTTGATCCTAACCTGTGAAAACCGAGCTCGAGTGTCTGTAATGTGCCTGCCGGGGTCACCAATTACCTTGAAGGTCCAGTAGGAGTTCATGAAGTTTTCGGGAAAACCCAATGAAAACTTGATTTAACTCAACCATAAAAAATCGATTTCTCGTTGGCGAGCCAGATAATATAAATTGGCGAATTTTAATGACCCCCCGATCTATGCGATACGAAGTGGTTATTCCGGGTGATGGGAAGGGAGAGTGGAGATGATTACCGTTTCCAGATTTCGCGTCCGGGTCAGGATTTGTTGTTGTTGTTGTTGTTGTTGTTGCGGATTTTCGCACGTTTACCGGCACCTGGCGTCTACGTCATTACGTCCGGCACGAGGCGTCCGACTATTATTATTTTATTTTTTTGTCGTACCTATTAATTTCCCGAGGCGGTATAGCCCTCGTCCCGGTCAAGTCAACAACTACACACGGTATCAATTATTATTATTATTATATGCGGTTTCCTCTCGGAAAGTCCTTTGTAGTATAGGTGTATGTGGACCAAACTGTATAAAAATATTTACTCTTATTAGTTCTGACGTCACTACGTAGAGTCGTAAACACGAAAAAAAACCACTCCTCCGACGATTATAATCATATTATTAATTAGCCATTAGGTATCTATATATAATTGTGCGGAAATCCTACAAACACACACAAACTCGTCACTATATTCGTACTCGTGTGGGGGGGCGGCAGTGGTCGACCGATCGGGCGAGAGAGGAATGTATTATGCGCCGGTTCCGTTTTTTTGCTATAAATTTGTTGAATTTTCTCATTAGCATCAGCGATACGTATGTTATAGGTATATACGTTTCGTGATTTACATAACAAATTATACTTCGTTAGCGCTGCAGAGTTAACACTATAGGTGTACCGCTGCATGTAGTTATTATTAATAATATAATTTACGTGAACTATGCATAATATTATACTTCTCGACCGATGTCTATTATAGTAGTACATAGTCGATAATGCGTTTTTACAGCCGATCGGCCGCGACGGATATTATGTCTGTACCCGTTGGATGTGTGTGTCGCAGTTTAACGACTTGGTCGTATACTCGTGCATATATAGGTGCCTACGATAATGATACTATTATGTGCATTATCGCCTATGGTACGTCGGACATACGAAAAAGTAGTAAAATTTACTGGTGTTTTGCTGGTGCTGTGCAGCCCGAGTGAATTTTAAAATATGCCTCATAGTAAGGAACTTCAAACCGTAATAATATTATACGTTTGTTAAATATTCCATGTATTTATTAAGATGATACTATTTAGGTACCTACACTATAATATATAGGCCACAAAGGCGTATGAAAAGAATTTTCAGAATGATTTTTGTACTATTTAATATATCGCTCGGTGACACAGACAATTGACATACATTTACATAGTACCTATATATTTTTTGTTTTATTTGTATATAATATATATGGGAAATCACAGATTACACTACAATGAATAAATGGTTAAACATTAGAGCAAATTGACCTCTTATAAAATTTAAAGGTAAGATTATTATCTAGACAATGACTTAGGCTTTTTATTATAATTTAATTTTAAAGCGAGTTATGTGCATTTTAAAATTGAAAACTGTTTGTACATCTTAAAATACTCATAACTTGCTTTAAAATTAAAATATAATAAAAAGCCTATGTCATTGTCTAGATCAGGAATTCTCAAACTTTTATAAACACTGTACCCCTTTTTATCAATACATTTTTTTGGGTACCCCTTCTTAGTTACTAAACTAAAATATATATAAAACAATTTAAAGACTTACATATATTATTATTTCATTAAGATTAAGTTATTAAATACTAATATACAAAAAATTTTAAAAACTATAAGCGTTTATTTTCAAAGAAATTAGTGAGATGTTTCTGTTGGCACAATTTATCAATATTGGGTTCTAATTTAGTTAAATACAATCTTAAATCATCTTCAATATTTAATTTATTTCTATATTACATTTAACATAAGTTAAACTTGAAAAACCTCTTTCACATAAATAAGTGGTGGAAATTCCAACAAGAAATTTGACAGCAGTGCTACACAGTTCTTTTTGTTCCTTTCCAACACAGATCCAAAAATCTAACAATGTAGTACCAGAATTTAAGAATTTGTTTTTCATCGAGGGATCACACGAGACTTCAGTGAGCTGCTCCTTTTCAAAAGTAGTCAGGTTAGTGTCTGTAGCATCAACATCAAAGGGATCACGTATCCAGTCATATTGTTTCTCCAAAGGCGGAAAATACTCTCTTATATATGGATCTTCAGTGCATTCAAGTGCTGGACCATTTAAGTCTTGAGTTCAGTAAAATCAGATAAATTTTTCTTATTATCTTGCAAAAATATGTTCAATCTTTCAAACGGCTCACGGTTATTTTTTTGTATTTCTTTTTCCCAGAGAGTGATTTTTTTAATCATTGTATTGGTTTTTTCTTCTACATGAAAAATATCAGAAATACTGCCATGCATGGACAAATTCCAGATGTTGAGTTTTTCAAAAATATCACTTAAATAAGCCAACTTTAAAAGCCAATTAAATTCATTAATTACTGAAGAAAAATGCGATTTGTGTTCGGTAAAAAAAATATGCAATTCTTCGCGGAGTTCAAACACACGGGACAAAACGTTTCCCCGTGATAGCCATCGTACTTCAGTGTGAAGCAATACATTTTCATGAAGGCTCCCCATATCCTGACATAGAATCTAGACTCTAGATAATAATCTTACCTTTAAATTTTATAAGAGGTCAATTCGCTCTAATTTTGAAACTAACGGGAGATAAACGTGTTTTGCTGAGTGTACGATTTGCCATGTTAAGCACTTGTAAGACAGAGAAAACAAATGTCACTGTAACTGCCCCTTAAGCGATTGAGTAAGACTTGATTCCGGAATATTAGAATTTTCTCTTTCCTGGGCATATCGCATATATATAAGCGGTATTCGGTCAACCGATGTTAAATCGTAGCCTATAGAGCCTTACCCGGCATTTAAACAACAACGAAAAAAAAAACATGTAATCACAACTTAATAATTCATGTTCAAGTGACCCAACTGTGGGCCCCCCCTTTTTCGAGAAATTAGTGTCAAATTTAAATATTGGATAAAATGTACAAAGGTAGAGTATAAATCGTTATTTTACCGAGATTAAAAAAATGAAAATATTAGAATAATAAGGAATTATTACTCCAAACTGTATTTGGATTGTTCGGGTGGACGAGGTCAAGGAAAATTCAGAATATGAAATAATAATCATGCATTAGGTAAACATATGAAACCTAAAAACTATTCACAATCACATATTGACTATTGAACATTTGTTTTCTCTGTTTGCAAATATTTAGTGTTGCATAAGTTCTTCAAATATTATTACGCAAATAGCAGATATGAAATAAAAATCAGACAACTTTTTACTGTAAGTATTAGGTATCACTATAAGTTTACAAGAAGCTGTGCAGTAAAATAAATCGTTAATATCCTATACGAAACGGAATTACCAGTTTTCCTTTTTAAATAGATAATCCGACAAATTTTCCAGACGAAAATTACTCCAAAAGTCCTAAAGAGCCCCGACGATGTTTGTATACTCACGTCGATATAGTGTCTCATTCGTCTTATTTTATTTTTAATACGAGTATAAAAGTGATTTGACGTAACGATATAAACTTAAACATAAGAATATTATCTAGTAGTAATAGCTACTAAGTTGTAAAGTATCTAGTAAAATTTCACCATGCTTTTTTTTGTTGTTGATATTTTCATTTTAATGACCAGTATTCACTCTAATATTAAAAATAAGAGAGCTTGCTAATGGTTCATGTAAGACGGAGACAACGAACGAGGGTGTGACGTCCTATTGAGCTTTTACTCACATAAATTATTATTATTCAAATTACGAAGAGCTCCGATACAAAATTTCAAACTAACCGTGAAGGTGAAAAAAAATATAAACAAGTTCACGAATATTTGTCGAACTATCGAAGTGTTTGTGCAACCATAGTGATTTTTACAAGTATAAAATGACACTATATAGGTACAAAAGTAAACAATATTTTCGAAGGTGTCACTTGGTATTTTTATATTATAAGTGCCTATATATTGCACAATATAATAATATTGTTTGTCCTTAGCGTAATATTCTACTAAATCTATGGTGTTTGTCAACCAATTTTCGCCGAGACATAATAATATGGTTACCTATATTGTGTTTTTAAAAAGAAGAGGTACAGAAAACGCCTTTTTCAATTAATTGTACTAATATTTATCATTGTTGTTAAACAGTTTAGTTCTAAAATCACTTTTTGATAGTTTGTCGTACACACTTCGCGTCGACTTTATTTTGATAATACTTTCCACATCTATGAAACCGAAGTAAAACATACCTGCCTTGGTGACTTGGTGTAGGTATTTATAACAAACGTCCTCTGAATATAGTAGTTGGATTAAAATAATATCGACTAGATGGATTGGCTTTTTGTTAATTACCATTTAAAGTTTAATTTAATATATACAAATTACGGCTGTACAATTGTACCGAGTAAATATATTAATATGTAATCTACGTATATTATGGTTTTATTTTTTTAATATTTAATTTGATAAACATGTAATTTTAATAATTAAAACTAGACATTTTCAACTCAAGGTTACTCGTTATGTAATATTACTAATATAATATAGACATAACACATTATATGATCCGTGCTCTTCGAAAATCATAATAATTCGTTGATACTTTATTGGCGATTAAACTTGAAATCTTATACGACTATACGAACATTATACAATTTATTATAATGTACTATAATGTATTATTATTAAAGATGGTCACCACAATTTCTCTCTGTCCCGAACAGACGAAATGGTCTCGATGAAAAATTTCCACTGTATAGTTACACCCAGAAAACGTTCGGATAAGCACATGGGCGTCCCCAGACATTTTCGTCTTGCCCTCCTGAGAGGCCTATGGATATACGCATACCTACATCAATTATAATAATTTTTTATGACTATATTAGTTCAAATTGTAATTTTCCCTATATTGGATTATTTGGATTAGAAATATTCCTGGGAATTTATTGAAATTGAACTCTCGGGAATTTGTACATCACTATATAGATGACACTCCCGTACCGTTTTCACGGGTTTGTACGACTGCCACTACGACTGTAATACAAATAATATTGACGGTACCGGTATGAGATATAATTATACGCGTATATAGGTAGGTACCAAGAAAATTGTAAAATCGATCACTAGGTAACGGTTTTTTTTTCTATCAGTCGCGATCTGCAGTGTATAGTATGTTGGGTATATGGTATGCGCGTTCATAACATACATACTCATTCCGTGTTCATAAATTTGCTTCCCGAACACAAATTGTTATCGTTACGGTACAAAGCAGAGGTGGGTTGATAACTTACAATTTTGTTAAGAATGCATCCTTCTATTCCTCGAATCTTTCTTATTGCACACCACTGTATAGTAGTTTAGGCCAGCGTATCTCAACCTGGGGGTCGCATCGGTCAGAAATAATTAACCGCTGATGTAGAAAAACAACCTTTTATTTACATTTTATACTAAAAAAATAAAATAATTATAATAGTACTAATTGTATGGAATTGAATTGATTTTGATAAATTTAGGTTGTGCCAGGTAGGTACATACATGCAACACACACTAATAGTCCATGTAAGCTATGCAGAAGTCACGAGGTCCAACTTAAAGATTTGTATTTTAACTACAATAAGTAATTTTTTCACACTATCATATTGTTTACAGCCATTCATAAATAACTAATCTGCTTAAAATAAAGTCTGTTAAAACAGGCAAAAATAAAATTTGGTTACATTTGGCATATGCATTTAACGTTTGAAAAAAATGGCAAAGCTGATCCTCAAAAATTTTGTTTTTGGACTTGGGGTGCTTTGTACGAATTGAGACGAAATACCACTATAAACTATGAATGATAAAATAAAAAGTGTAAATACTTGAGATTGTTTTATATTCAAAAGGTTTTTATTATGAGGGAGAGGGTGGTCGTGAGGTGGTTGATTTTATTTTTCACCTATTTTAGTGGTCTCGACGTTAAGAAGGTTGAGAAACGCTGATTTAGGCAACCATAAGTTTGTGTCTTGCTAAATTCTTACATCAAGAAATATTTATTGCTTTAATTTTATTTAAAACCAACAGAAATATATTTAATCGACTTTTAATTTCACCTTTCACTATACCGTTGTATGATTGTACAAATTGACTTGACGTACCTATTTATTAATTTTCTAATGAACGGGAAAATCCATGTTGTTAGACATAATGGACATTCGACAGTAATTTGATCTAAGTATGTTGTTAAGACGATAAGAAGGGATAAGTAACTATTAAAGTTTAAAAGCTTAAAAAAAATAAACTCGCGGCTCTACAATGTTTAACTAATTAATTCCCACCTTTGACAATAGTATATGAATGTTCACGAGAATTGAAACGGTCATATAATAGTAATATGTAAGTAGTTTATTATAATCTTATATGCATGTTTGCGGGGTCTTATATATTGACTGCAATGGCGTAAATTGGAAAAATGTTCTGTTCAAGCCCTCAGTTTTTTTTTTATATAATATCGTTATTAATTTAACAGTTTTAATATTATATTAATATGTTTTGATGTGGCTTTTAGAAGTTGGGGGGAGGGGGGTTAGTCCCACTGGATCACTATTGCTATTTCCAGCATAATTATATATTGTACTAGGCAAAATGCTGTTAGTCGTTGAGCCGCTGTGGCAAGGTCTAAGTCGATCTGTTTGGGGTGTCCCAAGTTTTTCAGTGTCTGGTTGCGCACCCAGCACTTTTGGGGATTTCTACTTCATCTCCAGTCAATTTTTGGGATTTCCACTTCACCACTCGCTAGTCGGAAAAAAAGATCGCTTTCCGACGCTTCAACCGTCGTCGAAAACTAAACTTTCGGTGCAGGCGTGACAAAAAAAAAATTATTACGTTGTACGAGATGATATTATTATTATTATGTGTTATAAATAATAATGAAAACGTTTAGTAATACTTGCTGGCGCTGACCCGAACGTGGTATTTTCCTGGACGAAGGTCACCGCCGCCGCCGCCACGTGCGTCTAGGTATATGGTAAGACTATACTTACCTACCTATCTAATGAAATAATATTATAATGAGCTTCGGAAACTAACATAATATATAGGTAGTATAAAATATGTATAATAATATTGTTGTTGGATTTCGCCATCCGGCGCCAAACACATCGTGTTCCATTCCTCTGCGTAGGTACCTACGTAGTGAGTAATGAGTATAGTGTAGTGTACCTATTATAATTAATATTATAATTACTATTAGGTATTACTAGTACCTGAGCGTGTGACGAGTGAGCATAATATTAACACTAATACCTAGCTAAGTAGTCGGATAACTGCTGTTTAACGACGACGACGGTATTCCCGTTTCGTATATATATACATACATTATCGAGACGAGTGTACTAGATGTATATCAGTGGGTAATAAACGTTTATATATAATATACGTTTGATATGCAAATATGTTTTCAGTGAAAAAACCCGACACGTGCCCCCCTCTTACCCCCCACAAACATGACGTGCAGGGCGCGAATAATGATGTACACTTGGGTATATATTATATTATATATTATATATACTATATTATTATTTATTACGCATATTATTTACATAGAATCGCCTGGACAAGGAATTTCCAAAGAGTGAAGAGTCCGTCAATATATTATTAAGTTTAAATTTTAAACTCACCAATCGTGCTTTAGAACGACTTTTCGCGGTCAATCAATGCGTAAGCACGATTAGATTTTGTACTTTTATAGTTTAATATACTAATTGCTTAATTGTGGTATTTTAGGGATGAAAAGCCAGTGTGAATATTTTGAACGCGCGTTTGGAGGCGCTCATGACCGCCGTTTATTGATCGGTTAAAACCCATTTATGGGCTAATTCGGATTTCCAATGTACCTATATATAGTAGGTACCTCATCCCTATCTATGTCCGGAAATATTTCTTAGATTACCTACTTATATTTATTTTAAATTTCCACAAACCAAATTCATCTTTGATTTCCACTTTTTAATTCCTTTATCACCTAGCTTTTGAATTTAAATTTCTCGACATTTTCTGTTACATATTTTATTATTTTTAAGCTATTTGGCAGATTGCCAGACCAAGTTAAAGCAGCATACCTGTGTATCTTGGACAAATTAACCGGGTTTTCTCATCCTTGCAGTATTTCAGATTCTGACTTCCTCGGATTTTGAAATTAGGAACATTAATTAAGCCAAAATAACAGTGTGGTAGATTTTTAAATTTTACGTAAAAACTACTGTCTTATCATCAAAATTATAAGGCTAGGTTCATTTGACATATAGTATTAGTAAAGGCAATTGCAGTTTTCTTAAAATCAGTGCCGCTTTAAAGGAAGGGGAGTTCTAAACGCGTATAATAATAATAATAATAATAGTAATTTACCAAGGCAACAAAAAATAAACAAATAATAAGTGTAGCAAAGTGAAAGGAAATGTGAACCGTCCCTTCGGATATTTTTTTATATAATAGGTAAGTACTATATACTATATGACCCGACTCCAAACGGGTTAAAATGAATATAATATCTTTCTTTCGTTTTTCGTTTTGCTTCAGTTAAAAAATATAATACAAATCCGTATCGACACAATTACAATGATTACTTTTATGATTTGCCACTTCTTAATCTTGGACGTACATTTTATGTAAGCACAAAAAACTGGAGACAATAAGACAGACATATTCCCACAAGTGTCTAGTAAAAGACAAAGACAACGCCTACAATGCTGAACCTAATTACAAAAAGTAATGATCTCCCCATCAAAAATCTAACCGTCAAAAAAAGGTCAAGTTAAAGACCATTGAACACAAAAAGTCAGCCTATCAATGTAGTGATTGATCTACATTGTGGACAAGTCTACTCTTTCTTTGATCCATCATAACTTCACTTCACTCCCACTTGTATGAACATTGAGAAACAACCAATTGTCGTCTTAAAAGACTCACGGTCAATTAATGTACTTGCGATTAGACTTTGTTCTTAATAGGATTTCAGCGCACAATTTGTTTTTTCTCTCCGACAGTCTGACCCGCGTACATAGAAAATGTACGTTTAGCAGAACCAACCTGTTTTAATATTAGAGTGAATTTACCTATTATCAAACTTTAAGCTAAGAATATTACCCGTGTCCTTAAGTTGGCTATTTTATGATATTTTAATTTGTATGTAAGTTATGAGCTTGTTACAATTTAAAAACGCTTATAAATTTGTTCAAAAATCGTTAAAAAGTCGACGTAGGGACGGAGGTAATATTCTTAGATTAAAGTTTGACAGTTGGCGAATTCACTTAATAATAAAAGTAACAACACATGGTTGGATATGCTAAACATAAATTTACAATGTTGCGCGTGAGTCAGAGAGAGAAAACAAATGGTGAGCTGACATCCAGCTTTTAAATACCCATATTGCTTGTTCAGGTTTTGGGTTCAAACACGCCACAGCGAAACATTTAAGCACACATTTGTTAGGCGCTCTTGGCCATCGTAATTCTTCGGGTTAATATTGGTTAATTAATTCGGGCGTCGAATTTTCTATATTCGGACATTTTTCTAAGAATAATTTTTTTAAATTTTAACACACCAAATCGCTGAATCGCTTCTTTATTTTTCAACCTTGTTTTTAGTTATACTGTTTTTTTTTTTTTATATTTCTTATTAAACAAATGCAATCTCTACAAAAAGGCACAATGAGTAATCTATTTAATCGGGGTACCTATAGTAAGTACGTACATAAGTATATATTATAATTATTTAAATAATATATAGATCTAGAAGATGGTATACCATACTCATACTGATTATTATTTATAAACTAACCGCAAAAATAACGCACAAAAATTGTTTTTTATATAAAAAAAAATAAGGCGGTCGAGCTACATAATGTATATGTTGTATGGTGCGGAATACTGTTCCACCGAAAACGACCTTTTCTCCTCGCTGAATTGATACTAAATTACTGAATCACACGTGCCGTTTTCACTTTACTCGCCCAGGTCTCGTGTTCAATACCGATTCTCCTATAATATATTAATTATTAAATGTATGGGGTGATTATTTTTTATTACGCTTGATACGAAATTTATTGACACTATTTTCGTATCCGTGAGAAGAAAATCCATACATTCAGCTATAATTTGAAGTGAGTATATAGATATAGGCTGCACTATTTTACTATTATTAGTCTTCATTTTCTTTAAAATAACGATAACACTTTTTTATTGTATAGCAGCCATTATATTTTATAACAGTTTAAAAATCAGAAATTTCAATTTATAGGTAACTGCCCAAATTTTGTTTTTAATTATTGAAATCGAACCACCGATATACGTCTTATACGTGAGCATTTAAAACAAGAGTCGAACGCATTTTCCCGGTACCAATAATAAAAGTTCCTAATTTTATAAACTTAGTTACCTACCTGAGCCGTTATTTTTCATTTTGAAATTCGATCTAGTAACCTGATCTAATGTGTACTAATTAGAAAAAGTTATCGTGACCTCATGTAACAATCTATATAAATGATCGGCGGATTTTAAGTAGCTATAAATTATTTGTGTGTGTGTGTGTTTGTGTTGTGACATTGGGCTTCACGTCGCGGCATCTCACTAATACTTTAATCCTCAAGACTATAAGTACTTAAATAACGCACTTTAATTTGGTAAAGTTATATTATTCACATTATGCGTGTAGCGTGTGCTATATACGCTGTGACACTCATCCGATCGATATCTGTACAATATTTCAACAATTTTTTTTTCGGTCGTCTCGTGCGGTGCGTATATACCTACCTATATTTGTGTTACGGAATATTTAGAAAGTAAACTATTATGTTATCATGTGCGTTGGACGACGATTTCGGATGATTCCGTTTTGATTTCAAACTGTGGCTGTCAACTGGCTGCAGATGGTGGAAAGATGGCTGAGCTCGACGTCGGGTCTCACCTCGGCGGTGACGTATAGAACGTGCAAGCGGGTACAGTCCACACGCACATCGTAGAACCTATAAAGTAAGGTGTATATATATATGATATATGTACACTTAGCATTTATATATATATATATGATGTATATAGTAAATGTACACATAGTGAACTCGTACACTTGGCATACATAATTTTACTGTTAATGAAAATAATAATATAATATATTCAACACGTCATAACCACGTCGTTACGTAATAGTATATACACTGGCGAACGCGATAATCGATCAAATATTATGTATCTTGCACTTAACAACCATGCAAACGGCGGCCTGCATCGAAGGTTTGGACAATAACCGAAATCATAAAACCAATACAAATCACGACTATATGCGCGAGACATATGTTCCTAATAGGTACCTACTAAGCAAGAAACAGAGCTGCAGGTCGATTCCCCGGTCGAGCCTGTACGGATTTCCATTTTTGACGTGCACTATACTGCGATGATAATAATATATTCATATATTATGTACTTATATACTGCGAATCGCGATGTTGGCCAAAATATACTTATTACCAAGGTCTTGGCCATAATACCTAGGTAATACATTACCCATGAAACCTTGAAAATAGGTAGAACGGTTCAAATAATCCGTTTACGAAATTTGATTGTTATTTATTACCCACCTAGTATAAACTATTCAAACTATTTTGTGTCATTGCTATAATACAAGTTCTAAATGATGAAATAGATACCTGGGTAGCTGTAACGCGTGTTCAGTAATACTAGATTTTCAATCGCCAGTATATATTATTATATTATACAGGTTGATTCATCAATAGCGTGCTTACCCCCATTTTTCTTCAATTAATGATTTTTGGAATATTTAATCGTACTTGAGGACCATTACGACATTTTCAAAAATTTCATCTGCCATCAACAATTAATGACGGTAAAAATGGTTGATTCCTATTTGGAAAATAGGAAGTTTATACCGCCACTGAACACTTCTTAAATTGTATTCAAATCTAACTAACAGAAAAAATATGGCCTTAGGTAAATTTAAAAATTTTAAAACTCCAAAAATCATAATAAATCTGAATAAATCCGTCGCTGAAGGAAAAATGGGGGTGAGCAGCACTGGTGATCGCGGTGAATCCCACCTCGTGACGGCTTTTATTTACAAGACGAAATTGCGTTCTTTTTTGTCCTCGCCACACTAGTTAATTAAGTGGATTTTTCGTCTCTCTGACGGCATAGATCCCTTGAAATACTCATGACGTGTATTATATATTATATATATATATATATAGTGGTTATAGGCGTGTCGAGTGCGTTAACCTGCCAATTTAATAATGGTGTAAAACTCAACGACTTTGCAGTCGTATATTGACATCGGTGCAGCAGATATATTCTCAATGTCACGATCGACTTTGTAATGGCGATATTCATCATGATATTATATAGGTACGGAGTTTGGCCGGAAATCAAAACCATGGTATATAATATTATTATGATGTGAGACGTTCGTCGTTTCGGTTTTGGCGCGATGTGGACAAAATATGGCATACGACCACAGCACTGGGGCAG
>WHPZ01572675.1:0-15092 GCA_016617965.1 Macrosiphum rosae | reverse complement strand
CATAAATTCACAACCGAATCCAGTTTTTTATGCCATCATTCGTGCTTTCACCTTCAGTTTGTCGATTAGGACGTTCGCGTCCCCAGCAACAGAAAAATGTTCATTCAGGCCAGCAGGTTCATTCGTGTCAACAATTTTCCTCTTCTGGTTGATGCTTATAATGAACTTCAAATTGAAGCTCACTACGGCTTGTACGCACCCGCAATAACATATACATTTCACCGAGATAACGAAAATAATTGTATTATTAATAAATAATTAATAATAACAAACAACTTTTATACGCATGTTCTAACTTATTAGCTCAATTTTCCGGTGTTCCAATTATTTTAATTTTCGAAGAATCTATAGTATGTTATTTTTTTCAGACGAATACTGGATGATAGGTATATTCTATTGCTCGGCTTTAAGCATGGTCTTTCTATATCTTACGATGGATGCGACCATCACGGATGTGACTATTATATTATATTATACTAAAAAAGTAAGCATCACTCGATATATATTCAGTTATTTGAACATTATATATAATTTTTGTCATATACGTGTTTAATGGTAATATTTACATTTAACTTTTATTATAATTAATAATATTATTATAATTTTTCTGTTTTTCAATATAATTTGTAAAATGCACTATCTGCAGTATATCTTGCAGGGAAAATCGTAGCCCGAGCATATTTCATAATATTTATATGATATTCACACCATCGTTCTCGTGTACACACACTTAAATTATAATGGATTCTATGTAATAAAGTATTTAACATTATGTCATTGGTATATTACAGACATGTCTGATGTCAAAATCAAATACCATCCTGTCAGAAACAACCAACTTTTAATCCAGCTGTGAATACTTCTATGTTAATGTTAATTTATGTAATTATTTATTAAATATTTATTATTATTAATATTATTATTATTTATTATTTATTTATTATTTTTAATTATTTATTTATAGTAATTAATATTTACGTGTGCAGTCTATTCGTATATAGTATATTATTCCTTAATCCTTATACAATGTTTGTTCATTGTAATTGGGCATACTGGAAGATAATAGTGATGGGTGTTCATAAAAATTAAGAATAAATTAAACTATAATCAACTACAATAATAAATTATATTGTTGAAGAATAAATAAATAAAAAATCGGGTAAGTGGATGTCGCTCTGCTGTACAGTAGCTCTGATAACCAGTAGGTCAATGTATAATGGATTGTATTAAACTTGAATTCAATGATATGATATCATTATATAACAAAAACGATTCTGAGTGGAGGCGGTTTGTCAGTCTGGATATTTTATATTGTTATTATTTATTACTGCCTGCAAGTTGAATTAAAACTATAATATTATTATAAAATTATAATTTTTTATTAGTTTCTATGATGATAAACAAATTTTTATAATATTTAAATTTTAAGTAAATATTAAGATAGGATATTTGATCCCCAGCGTGTATTGATATAGTACCTTAGTCCCTCTATCTTTTTAAATCATTATTTTTATTAATTTCTTCAGTAACATTTAAATATAGTAAGAAAATTATATGAAGTTCGGAATTTTATTTAATATCAGTTTATTATTTCTAAGTCACGTTCGATTTTTTCTAATTCAATTTTCAACTTCATTTTATACGAAAATTACAAAAACATACAATATAATTATAAATAATTAACAGTAATTATTAACTAATAATTATTATAATATGAGTAGAAAATTAAATATTTAAAAAAGGTACTAATACAATAATGTTTTTCCGTGGAGTATAGGTTGCCTACAAGACACAGGTATGTGAGCTATAGACTTAAATTCTAGATGTGCCACCAAATTCGTGCCAAAAATTAAATTTGGGTCAAATTACGTCCAAGTTTTTTTAAACTAAAATGTAATATATAATTGTATGCTTTTTTTTTTTCAATATAATTTCTCGTCGTTTTCAATATTTTATGACAGTATAATAATATATTCATATAGGTACTGTACAATTTCATCAAGATTTACGATAAAACCCGTTATGTAAAGTTATCGCATTTAAGCCACAAACCCCTTGCAGGACACCAAATAACGTCCTATGGGTAATAATTTCTGGGGACCGAATGCCCTCTCTATGTCGGGGACAAACTGACAAACTTATAATAAATTATATACATATGCGCAAGTGTTTATTATCGTAATTATATTGAGGTAATGTGACACACATGATTCATTATATAGTCGTGAGCTCAGCGTTAAATTCACTACGATAATTAAAGCTACAATAGAAGGTAATATTATAGCAGCTATATAGATCAACAATTTTATTATTTAACGACGACCGAAAAAGAGTCACTTCGAGCCAGTGCGAAAACTATTGCTACATGGACAGGTTTGACGCGTAACTCATAGTCGGCGTAGTGCGCTTCTGAAAGAACATAATACGTATATTCCAAAATCGTGGCGTACATGATCTGACATTAATATATTTAATAATATTATTCATTTTAAAACACCCATTGTTTCAAAAACGTTAATAGTTTTGAAAATATTATTTTTACAACATTTCAAGACGTTACAAAACCACATTTAAAATTTTAATTATATTTTTCATAATAAATTGTTTATTCTTATAATTTTTTAAGTTTTTTACTTTTTTGAATGACAACATATAGCTACAATTTCAATTACATATTCCAAAGCAAAATTTTATTCGGAGTACTTCGATCAATACAGATTAAATTATGGACGAGTATAGTTAATTATTTATAACTTTAAAAATTATAAGTATTTAAGGTTTAGGTAAATAAGTTGAACAGTGGTCATGCGAATGACTCTTGTAGGGTATCCTTGCAGTGTCACTCAACTCCACTCATCAGTTATCAAAAATTGAACTCACGAACTACTCATCGGAAATTCCAAATATCGAAAATTCCAAATACCTACCTACTTAGAAAAATATTCTGCTTTGCAATAAAGAATATGGCATCATAAAAAAAATTAATAACGATAACAAATACTAAACAATATCATTTTTGTTTTAAATATAAAATAATTTAAAATTTCTATTTAAATAATATTTAAAAAAAACCTTAATAGCTTTTAAAATGTATTATTATCGATAAAATAACATAACACGAATGCGTGGCATTAAAGTCTCTGACTTCAGTACGATATACATATAACGGATACCTTATACCATTATGTACATTATTTATCAATTTTATTGATTATTTCGTTCAAAATAATATTGTTTGAACTTATACACGTTGAAGTACTTTCAAATATACCTTTATTTTCCATGCGGTAATCATTTGAAAAAATTTAAACTTGTTTTTATTATTTTACAGCTAATATAGTAATATATTTTGAAGATGTTTAACGTTGTTATTCGCTTAAGATGCGTATTTTTGGCACATTTCCATCTGTCTGTAATATAATAATAATATATAATGTACCTACTGGCTACTATAGGTTTATTTGAACAAGACGATGTGCGTTCTCACTCGAGCGATGTCAATGTCGCGCGGTGCACCACAGATGAGGAATACCTACTCGACAAGAATCGAATACGTATCTTAGTATAATACAATATTATATTATATATAAGACACATATTTTTGTATTATATTCGTATACTGTTATGATAATAATAAGTTATTTGGTTTTATGGTTTCGTTTCTCGAAAATGTTAACATCGTAAAGGGACAAGGGCAAAGAAATATAAGTAATTCAGCACACCACCTCGGATCCATTTCGGGGGCTCCCGATTGTATTATAATTTAATTGTATATATAGTGACACGTTGGAAACGCATATATATATATCACAATTTTATACAATAAGATATTCAGGAGAGTCCTGGAAAATTCCGTCTATTGGCCGATATATTATATATTATCATATTATATTATTATTTTGTCGAACACACACACGCTTGTGCACACCCGCACACGCTGCGACGACCCGTATCGGTGACTCTCATTCGATGTTTACGTCTTGTTATACTTGCTATTGCAATAAAGCGATTCGGAGCACAATGCACCGCATGCACAACTGTTATTATATTGTCGTCGTGCATTACACTATTATAAGTCTTTCGCTGGTCGAGACGTGAACTCGTATATACACACACACACGTGCGGTGTCGGATCGTTTAGGCGGACAAAGGTTTTTTTTGTCGTCGTCGTCGTAGTCGTTGGAGCTCGCGATCGATCAAACGACCAATCTAACCGTATAACAGCATGTGTATAAGGACTCGGGTCGTATATAATAATATATAGGTATTATACCCAAGCACACGGTGACTTCTTGACAAGTAGCATACGTGCCTCCACGTGCGCGATCTTGCAAATCCTATACTATATTGTTATATATATACCTATAGTCCTATACCTATACGTATACATGGACGTCCGACCGCGAAAGCGTCCCGCTGGTTCTCGTCCTCGTCTTCGCGGTCGTATCGTCGTCGTCGTCGTCGTCGTCGTTCTTCTGCAGTCGTGCAGCGCGTGTTATATAATATAATATATTATATTATTGTTGCGAGCGAGTGTGCATGCTTGCCATCTTTATTATATTGTTGTATATATTATTATTATTATTATATTATTGCGCACGTCTTCTTCCGATAAATGCGTATAACACGTGCATGCGGGGTATGAGGAAGCTCCGCAGCTGTTCTTTTCGACACGTATATAGGTACGCATATATGCGGAGACCGGATACCGAAGATTAGCGTGGTGATCTATGGAGGACCGCCCCGACGAAGCGGACTTCGGACTCGGACAGCGTTTCTTTTGTCCGGTCCGGAATCCGAGAAATCAACTCACCGGGGAGTGAGGTCCGGCCTCGGGACACAAGACGAACGGTGGCGTCGCGTATGCACTCATGTCATTGTGTTTTACGCGATTCGGATGTGACCGTCGGTGTATTGTCTGTAACTACATATCATGTGGAAGCAGTGAAGGCAATTTTTTTACGTATAGGTACACAATATAGTATGTATATGTGTGTGTATACATTGTGTCACCCTGCGGCGAGGACGGAAGTCGTCGGAATTAAGAGAGTTGAGGGCATGCTCCCGGGTCCGATGCCAACCGTTTGTTATTGATTTATATACGATGCGGAACTAATATGTTTAGGTATTTAGAAAATAAAAGTATACTCAGAATTCGCCTTTCATATATATATAATGTACATTGTATATACTGCTGTGGCAATGTGGAGAACAAAACACGTGTCTGCATTGTATTATACATGTATCCACGTACGTGGTTCCTACCTATATTATATGCATATAGAACTATATTATACTGTATGAGTATACAGGCTCTCGTACCATTTTTAAAATGTTTAGACTAACGTTATGGTATGGTGGAGTATATTCATATGTCACCAAATTAATACTGATCACACGCGGTTGGTCTAAATAGTTTTGAACAACCTATAATAACATTTATAGATTGTCAATGTAATTATAAATGTCATATTTCAAAATATATTTTCCAGTATATTATTTTCATCGTATAAAGTGTCCACAGTATGCCAATCAAATAATAGACAGAACTATAATGTGTCAGTTTACCATTGGGCATTGAGATTGGAGCAGTATCAAACTATTTAATTATAATTCCTTTGAAATTAACCGGAACTAACAAATGTGATACTGTATATTTAGCTCCAAAAAATGCATTTTATCCTGTACTATATTATATAGACCATAATATTATTATCATAACAATATGATACACCATTTTAACAAATTTGATTTTACAGGAGCCGCCCACAATTAATTATTAAGATAATATATTTAAAACAGGTGGCAAGTTAAGTGTTAACACCACTCTGATGTACAGTAGGTGTCAATTGGGTCACCGTAATGGATGTGTCAAATTTGAATTCAATAATATTAAACTAAAATTGTTATTTTTTGTTATATTATGTAATTTCATCCAAATTTTAAATTAAAATGACAAAAAAAAACTGCGTTTATATATTTTTTAGATTTGTTTGTTACAGTATAAACTACTTATGAAAAACCTTGTTATACATTTTCAATCCTCTGCAGTTATAAAAATTAAACAGTTTATAATTTTTAACCACAAAATAATACAAATTTTAAAAATTGTCAAAATTTGAATTTTAAATGCTTATAAAAAATGCATCTTTAAAATTTTTAAACTGCTATTATAATAAGTAATAACTTATGACCAACCTTGTATTATATTTCAAGCATTTTGAGCCATTGAGAAAATTTTTTTATTGATATTCATAAAAAAAAATTTTTTAAATTGAAAATTGAAAATACGTACAAATAGCTGAAATAATGTCAACATTTTCTTGAACATTATACGATGTATAGAAAATGCCAATATAAATATTTGGTAAAAATGTCATGTATCCGATAAATACCAACTACTGTTATTATTTTTAGAGTTATATAACACCAAAAACCAAAATTTATTTGGTCAAAAACTGGTTTTGAGTGAAAATTCCCATTTTTTCTTAATTTTGTTCTTCTCAATACTATTGTATATTACTGGAAATTTTAAATGTTCATCTCTCAAATGAACCATAACAAGATTCACTTTCCCACTAGAAAATTTATTGAAGGCGAAAATCGAAGCATTATATTTTCTACTATTTATCGCGTATATACCTACACGCGTGTACAAAGACGCACATTATAATCATTTTAAAATCGGTACATTCATCGTAACACTCAGAATCTAAAATAAAGATAGGGCTTTTGAATAAATAAAATGTTATTGATTATTGTTTATTTTTTAACACGTTGGCTGCCGTGGATTTTTCACTATGTTGCTTAAATTTGATACAAGATCTAATTTCTAAATCCCAAAAACTTACTTAATCGGGATTTTGTTACCTCATAAAATCTCTGTATCTCACTGGAAACGATTACAATAAGATCTCGTTCTATGTCTTGATAGTCGATATTCCACAGATGTATCTTTATGGTATTATCTTGCTAGATTTGATATGTACAGTGTTGCACTTTCAGTAGTTGTTACAAGTTTGCAAATATCATTAATAGGTTTTTTAATGAATGTTTTGTTTGAATTGTCAAAACTGTATTTAAGTAAACGTATGAAAAACTCCATGGTGGCCAGGACGAAGTTTGGTGAGATCTCATATTATTATAAGAGTTCATGCCAGTCAACGAGTTAAATAATCTATTGAATTAAAATTTCGAAATACGTATTATAAAACGTGTATATTATAGAACTACGAAGTGTTGTCAGTGGATCGAGACGCCTCTAGTCACCAAGGTACAAAAAAATGTAAACATAAATTATGCTTAATATACCCTTAAGTATTGTGCAACACAAATAATAAAACAATATACTACCTTTATGGAGTATGGACGTAATAATATTGTTGTTACTGTGTATATTATACGTGTTATCATATAACAACATAATATAATGCAAATACATAAAAATGCAGTTAGTAGTAAGTAATTAGATAAATCACGGATATTCGTGTGATGTTCAAATATTATACCCATGATTTAAATAAATTCTCATATTTGATAATATTGTTGACAAGTTTAATAAATATTATAATATTTATTTAAATATAAAAGTAGGTTTTATAATAATATAATTATGCTCATACTTAATAAAAATAACTTCAAAATATAGCGGCAAAATCAAGTACATAAATAGTTATAACCACGTCTATTGATTTATTTAATTTTAAATGTTAAACTAATTCAGATTATAATTATTATTATTATTATGACCTTAACTTGTGGTTATTTTGACCCTCCAAATCATTAAACTATATAACACCGATTCCTGAAATTACAATTCTAATGAGTTATTTTGATACTTATACAAATAGTTAAGATGCTATATTAAAATTAACGTTCTATTTAAATTAATTTGACTGAAAAATTAAGGTAACTTCAATATTATTGGTTAAGAACAAAGTAAAAAATTTAAAAACTATTCCATTTCTATGTGCACTGCTAATTGTTTTATAATATGTCTATAGCTAAAAACGAAAAAATAACACTCAGTGCATTACTACGGTTACTATAGTAGGCAGGTTTGTTTCCACGTTAGCGGATTAACTTTAACTCATTCTAAGACTAATTAGTTTAGCTAAAATAACCATTTAAACCAAATCACAATTTCAGCCAGCAATGACGAAAAGTGGACGAGAAACAATCCCGCAACCCCGCCTCCAACGGATACTGCCACACGTGATCATCTCTCCCGAAGACCAGCATACAACGGACCCCCAAATGCTTCTGGTGCGTCAAGAACTACAACGCGTACGACGGGACCCGGTAGGGGAGATGATTTACCATCGAGAATGGGCACGCTACTTTAGTCAACTACGACAGAAACTACGTGTTGACATCCAGAGGAGCCCTCGGCCGCCACTATCACAACCTCCGAAAAATCAGCCAACCACCAGGAAGGTGTACAACAACAAAAAATTGCTGAGAGTGATAAAATTGCTGAAGGCCAGGACACCAGCGGTAAGTCAGGAACAGCGGCTAGCCAGACATCACGAATCCACCTCGGACTCTAAGGGCGCCAATCCACCACCAACCTCGCCAGCACAACCGGTAGCGATGGAGGTGGACGATCCGACACCCATATGAGCGTTGAACCCGAGGAACCGGAATCGTCAAGTCAGTTAACGGTCATTGAGTCAATCTAAAATATTGATTTTTTTTTATATTTTTCTTTTGTCAATAATTGAGTATAATACATTTTCTATAAAAAAAAATGTGATAACAAATTATAAAAACTTTTTCACTTATTTAAAATCTTTAATTTTTAATATGCTCCAAGTTTCCTAAGTTTCTTTAATAGAAGTTCAAAAATATTAAAGATACATAGGCACAATTATTTTTATATGTATTTAAATTTCCAACTGACAAAATTCATTAAAATCTTGAAAATCTTTCTATAAATCGTGAACCTACACATAGGTACACACAATAAAAAACAATCATTATAAAATCAATATATCCATTACTATACTATATACTCCACTCAGTATCTAAACTCTGGATTTAAATTTTAAAATTGGAATTTCACGTTCAATTTCCTTTAAAATATGAATTTCAATCACGTTTACGTTCTATTATATTTTGATATAAAACCAATATAATATAATATAGGGATTTCACGAGTCGTTCCCTAAATATTATGTTCGTGAGCATGGCTGGTGGATTAAGAGTTAAGACTACAACTGTACGTCTGTACCTAATCGTTGTACATATTATAGGTACTTATCGGCTGCTATGCCACCCGCAACGAGGCGGACAAAACAAGTAAGTAGTACCGTAAACATCATTCAAAATTATATAGGTAGTTAGGTACATAATATAACATCTGACACATTTCTGCGGATGCTTGTTTATTAATGTTGGTGAAGTGTGTAGGTACCGGCGCATTATTCTATCATCATATTTTACTCTGCAGCATATTATGTGTAAATAGTCATTATTCCGATGCGTACACAAACACGAAGTGAAATATGTGTTTGGCGACAACGGACCTCGCCCAAGAAACAAAATCGATCGCGATTGATGAAAAAATGCGTTTAGAAATAAGATGCATAACGACTGCGAAAAAACGTACACATAATAATAAATAATAATAATGATAATATTATATTATATCACAATAGTATATACTATATTATCGCGAAACGCGGGTCTGTTTCGTTTAAAAGGGTTCACCGCTACTTTTTGCTCGTCACACACACAAAGAGGAGGCTTATGCCTGTGTGAGGCCAATAGTATATATATGTGTATTATATTATATTATTGTATAAAAAAATATTTCTACACGTGCGTATTATTTTTTTTGGCTCTAATGGATCAAATACGGATGATTAATGAATGTAGAACCCATAGGCCGATGCGGTCGTCTGACGGTTTTCATTGCCCTGGGGGCCGCCGTATACAACAAACCGGTAAGAAGAGCACGGGATAAGGAAGAGAAGAAGAAAAGTAAGAACTAATACGACGACGACAACAAAAACCGAAACCGAAAAAAATAAAAATAATAGTAATAATACTGAAAAAAAGTAATCGAAGGATATGAGATATTTATCTTCTTCTTCAAATCTTGGCCTACTTACTTTTACGGTTTACCGAACACGAAACGCCACTTAGACAACCGAGAATATAATATATAGGTAGGTTATAATACATTTATATATATACATATATATATATATAAATAATATATAATATAATTTAATATAATAGGTTGTTCAAACACACTCGTTGAAAGTACGATTTCGGTACTTATGTGTGTGTTTGTGTGTGTAATAATATTGTATACACGCGTCTCGTGTTACGTGCACGCGGAATAATATAATATAATAGGTAGGTTTATATATAATATGTTTATACTCGGCAATGCACACACATACATTATACATTATATATATATATGCCGTGCAGTGTACTCTGGTTCAATCATGTACACTTAACACATATAAATACATATTATTTTCTACTGCCAAACGGGTTTTATGCGTAAATATAATATAATAATATATAGTATTATAATATAATAGGCTTGTCGTCTTGTTTTGTTATATTCAAAACGTATAGTATTACGCGTTTCATGTGTTCGCAATACGCGATGAGTCACAATAGCAATAAAATTGAGATAAAAAAAAAAACGTAACTTTTAAAAGTACTTAATTAAAGCACACAAACATTGTTAATTTAATTATTCTATTTTTGATCACTGATAATTATTCAATTATACTTTTTAAAAAAAATTATGTAATATATTATATCACAATAAACCTATTTGAAATGTATTTAAATTTAATATTTTCTGTAATTGAAAAGTGAGAGCTGCATGTTCAGTTTAAGTTCCGAGAGTCCCTAGAGTACTTTATTTTTTAAGCCTCATATACGTATAGTCTTCTTTAAGGAGTATTCTTTTTTGGTATTTTGTTTTAACACAGTTTCATTAGACCGAAAATTAATTTGTTGGCTGTAAAAATAGTCCAGACATCTAATTATATAGCCCTATCTAAAAATTCCTAGAGTGTTTAATTGTTTTTTTATTAAAACGGAATTCCGTCTTGTATAATGTTTTCATAGCGAAAAAATAAGCAAGGTGAATATCATAACTAAAGTGGGTCATTTTCGCGGAAAATCGAATAATTTAGCTTCACTAAATTTAGTTAACGTTATATACATATACTCTTATATACACTAATTATACACACGAATTTTTAATTTGTTTATGATAGTTTAATCTTTTTGTGCTTACGGCTGTGTTTTTAAAATAGGCAAATTTAATTCAGTTGCGCCTTATTATTCTATTCCGTATAGTTTTTTTTTTTTAAATTATATTATCCCACATTTCGTCATCACAAATAATTTTTAGAAGCTTGATCTCTTGCTGTAATAAGAAGTTTTTATCTGGTCTCAAATGACACATTTCCATGTAACATATAATATCATAATCATAACAATATTAAAACGAGCAATTAAATGACAATAGAAAAAAATAAATTGATATAAATTATAGAATAATATAATATACAGATGATAACAAATTTATGACAATATTAAAATCATTATATCTACGACAATAACTGACGAATAGTCATAGCATTAGCCATTAATAGAGAAGTTGACATTTTACATTGTATACCTATTATATTAAATATCTAATTAAATAAATATTTTTTAATATGTTAATACCTATATAAATATAATTTATAACAATTTTTTTTTTATTTTCTCTATTAATACTGTACACCTACCATACTAATAGTATATTTTCCGTGAACATAACTCACAGACTTGGAAAAAAAATTATAACAAGAAGTGCTTATAATATTGTATAGACTATAGGTAAGGACTAAGAATCCTTAATTATATTGATGTATTAGCAATAAATTTAGGTCCTTTCTAAAACGCATCGGATGAAAAACAATATTGTAATAAAATATTATGTAGGTAAGCATATACATTATCAGCCATTTTATTTGGATAATGCAGCGTATTATAATATAGCTATCACAAAAATCACGTCTTCTAATGATATCCAATTACAGATACTTATCGCCAAAAAATCGTATCTATATTCAAAACTATTTTTAGTTTCTGTACAATGATAGTACTTATAGTGCCGTGTGCAGGTCACTCAATTGATTACCTATACGATTAAAATGTTTGTATAGTGAACCTATATTACGAGTATATAGCCATGTAGGTAATACGCAGTACACACAGTCGAACAAATAAAGCGCATTAAAATATCACACTAGTAACTATTTAAAATGCATGTGTACAGGTATAATTTTAGAACAATAAGAACACCTAATCGTTAAACATTTTAATCTCGAGTGTTCTAAGAATTTCGTAAAAAGACTAAAAAAAATTAAATGACTAAATGTCTCTTTTTAAGCATCGATAATATATTAATATCCATACTGAAAGATTTTAATATTTTATATCCCATGGATTATTGATATTATGACTATATAGATTATAGGTACGCATTTTAAAATTTCAGCCAGTTTTCTAAAATATTCAAAACAATTTGAATATAGTGTTATGTAGGTATACAAATATGTATAAGATACTTAAATTAATAATGGGTCGAGTATGAATAATTTATATTGTTATTTTAATTAATATATGTCGATGATTAAAAAATTTAGGTTTACTTAAAACTAATTTTAATAATGTTGTGCACTTTGTGTGTTGAACTTGAGGTACCACATTCGACAGCATTGACTATAATTGTACAGTTAACATTTCAAATCCAAAAATAGTTTGAAACTTGAAACCTAAACTATATATAAACCTTATTGAGTATTAATATTCTATGCACCCCCTAAAAAAAGCATGTAACACACATTGTAAAATGCTCCGTTTGTTTTAATTCTTGTTAGAATGATTTTATTTTATTTATTTTATCTGACACCATGTGGCATTTGACAAGTTGTATAATTTATAACAAATTATATAGCGAAACCGTGTAGAAGATGAATTATAGCTTACAATCACAAACACATGAAATACATTTTATAAATTAAGGTTAGCAGAAAAACTAAAATAATTTATTAAACTGGTGGAGAAAACTGTGTATGAAATGATTATTGATACCATACGTGGTGGGGTGTGGTGAGACTGAAGCGTAGAAAAGTGAGTGGTTCCTTGTTGGATGGGCTAGGGACACGGAGTGTGATTGATGTGAGCATAGATCGGGACCGTCTGTTGTACCACTAAGAAATGTTGAAATAAAAGAAATATCTGCCTTAATATTGTAGTGAGAAGCAGTAGGGTAGTAAGGAAGAGTGAACAGTCGAGTGTCACAAACACTATAATAATATCGTGAGGAGGAGGGGGTGTGGTATTTTAATAGCAATGATAATATTATATCATACTATTTAATTAGGTCCAAAAAAATTTCGTCAGAATAGTAATTTTAGTTAATATTCAGCCATGGAAGGTACTTTGTAACTATGGAAGTGTTTATGCATAACTAAACGTCATTCTCGAACGTATATGTACCTATAACGTTGGGGAAAGATGAGCATATAATAAACTGTTATTGTCGGCAAAGGTCGTGTATGCTAATAAAGGCTCAATTGAAGTACAATGGCCTAACAAAGTTCGTGAAGATTCGTTACTAATGCCGTACACACGGCTGCAGCAAGCGCGATGTCCTCATAATAATATTATACATAATACTCGCGGTGCAGCACCTATGTAATAATATTATTATTACAACCACGGTGTTATAAAACTCACGCCGCACGTGTCTTGCGACCGTCGCATATAATTGCATGAATTTATTTATTTATGCGTCTGGCTTACATCCTGAATTTTTAATACAAAAATAAATTTACAAATATAATACATATTATAATATATTATGTGTATATGGAAAATATATATTATATTGATTAATAATTGACTACATTTCCATACGTCTAAATGCTTATGAGATATTATAAGTACTATATATATACAGATGTACTAAACTTTATGACTCGTACAATATTCTACTCGACAATATGAATAAAATACTGTGTATGATGTGATGATCAAGTATTGAATACGAATCGGTTTCGTTAGGGAAAAAAAAACGATAATGTTTTGACGACGACTCGTGCCAAGGAAAAATGAAAAAAAATAATAAAACCTAACTTGTCGACTTGCTCAAAAACGTTTCTCCTTTAGTGATTATATAGTTGGTGCATACGATATTGTAAATTATTGTTGTTATATTTGATGAAATTCCAAATTTTTAATATCCTGTCCACGGGAGCATAGGACTGCAGCAGGACTATAGGTCTATAGGTGCATCCTGAACTGCTGCTGCAGTTCCGTTCGGAAGGCGTCGGTCGCGTGCACCATATGACGTGTGCTGGCCGGAAAAGACTACGAGTACCTATGCCCAGGTACGTGACTGTAAAGAAAATAAAAACTGTATCGCCGAGAAGTTATGCCTATACAAAGACAATGAATGACCGAAATTGGACTTCCTGCGGTTCGGATTTAGGTACCTACATATTACACATTATTACATAATATATAGTGTAAACGGATTTGATTTGTTCACCTGTTGAAATGTCGGATATCACATATGCGCGGCCGCGAACACATGACGCCTATGCTATTATATAATTTGTACTTCCGATCTTTTCATTTCCAGCGCACTTTTTCTCGCATATACAATAACAATATTATATTTTGTTTCTATCATATTATGAGTGTTACGCATCCCATTGTTTACATCATGTTTACAATACTCCCCGCGGGTATGATCATCCCGCAACAGGTTCATTTCCTTCGGGTATACCTATAATGGTAATATTATGTGTAATGTACCCCATAATATTATATTAGAATATATTGTACCTACATAGGTACATTATTATCGTATACATACGTTTTCACTAAACAAACTGTTAAGGTTAACACCTTCGGAGATTTTTTGTATTATTATTATTATTATTATTATTATTCAGCGGAAATGACCAAATCGACCATACAACGTATGTGTTTCCGCTGTTGGGTCAGACACGAAATATATTTTGTAATAATACGTGTTGTAAAGGATATACAGT
>WHPZ01572669.1:0-18136 GCA_016617965.1 Macrosiphum rosae | reverse complement strand
ACATCATTATAAAATCAATACATTCATCGTTTCACTCAGAATCTAAAAAAATATATACTACCTACCTACTGGGTCTTAGGTAGGTTGAATGTGGAAATGTCATGAGAAAGAATGAATGTGATGTATATATTTTATAAAAACTCGATTATTGTTTTACGATATATTATGAGATAAAAGTTTTTTTTCAGCTTTTCTGACGCTCTAGTATTATACGCGTGGTAAGAGATTTTCCCGCCACTCACAAAATTCTCCGTCGGTGATTTCCTCGGAACGACTAGTTTTTTCTATTAGTTTCCAATCAAAGGTCAAATATTCCGAATTTAAAAATTCTGTGAATTCTTTATTGTCGCGTATGTCACGTCACACGTCATCGTGATGCGATAACTCGTAGCACCGATTAGCACGTTTTTCTATTGGTTGTTCGCATATAAGCAACATTATGTCGAGTATAAAAAATTAAAAACTCTAAACAAATCGTTGTTGATAAAATGTTTGATTTCCTAAACGGCTTCTAATATTTGAAAAAACAGTTTTACAAATAAAACATGCACAAATGATAATTTCGTATACACTTAGGTGTTATAATATTTAGTCTAGGTCCGCAGCTAGAACTCGTAAATCGTTTTGATAAAACGCTCGAAAACACAATCGACAAATAAATGTATAAAAAAAAAAACAAAAAAAAAACAAAGTACACATCTAACCTTTGTAAAAAACTTTATCTGGAAAAAAAACCCAAATCTCTAAAAAAATTAGTTGGAAAAAACTTCGATATTGAATGTGCGGTGCAAACATGCTGTGGAACGCACTGTCGCGAGTCGCTGTTTAGTGCATACAGGCGGTATATATTATTATTATCATGTATATAGATATTAAGAGCGATGGGATCTATGTATAATGATACAGATATATAAAGATAAAGTGAATATATTATATGAAACTGCAATAATAAACCTCGCGCAGTGTAATCTGGCACTAATATATATATATATATATATATTGAACGCAGCTTATTTATACTGTAGTACTGTAATGCGGATGAGCACACATCGCGACGAGCCGAAAGAAATCAACTCGATAGCATTAATTATTTCTGCACAAATCGGCGGTATTCATATGTTATAATATTATTATCATGTTGAACGGGATATTATTCTATATATAGATTACCTAGGTATAATGGAATCGTTTTGCGAGAAACTCCAGCGAGACATTATCCATATTATATACATATATAGGGTAGGCAGGCACGTTGTACACCCACATAATATCAACATAATAATATACCTTATTCACATTTAAGTGCGCACAAACACGCATTCCGCAGATATCGCTATAGGTACATAAAAATGTGTACACAAATAATATATTATTATCGCCTGTATGTGTATGACAATAATACAACACGGCTGCATACACAATGCAGCCACCGGATACACGGTTGCCTGACAGTATTATAATAATATCGTCGAATACATTGTATGAGAGAAAAACGTTAAGACTCTTCGCACCGTCTCTCGTCACATACAGCCGGAGAGGGTCTTCCGACGTTTCGCACGAGGTCTCCTCATTTTGGCGAAACCGTGTGTAGGTATTATGATTATACGCGATTTATAGATTTTCGAAAACTACGACGGAAACGTCACTCACACTCATAATATACATCATACATCTATAGAATATTATATAAATGTGAAAATGGAAATCTTTGCTCCGAAACTACTTATTCAATCGTCATGCAGTTTTTTTTAAAAATTAAAGATGACATTACAGAACATAGATTTAGTTCGATAAAGTTGCGGAGATGAGAGGATGGTCCTACTACATGTGGATGGCAAAAATATAACAGTGGCACCATCTGTCAGCAAAAAAATAAACTAAAGACCAATATATTTTTGTTTATTGTAAGAATTGGTTGCAGAATAAAATAGTAATAGTAGAAATTAGTATTTTTTTTTTTTCAAATATTGGTTGACATTGGTAAATTGAGCAGACGAGGTTTGTATCAAATCGAATTTTCGCACATATTTTCCTACCAAGGTGGCTGAGTTGCACCTAAAAGGAGTAGAATAATCACAATTTTTTTGAAGAGTTGTAATTTTTTACGGGAAACGAAGTGCGCGGGCTCAGCTAGCATTGAACATAACACACGTCATAACACCATTATAATTATTGGTTGTAGGACGTTGTACATAATATTATTATGATTTTAATATTATATAATGTGTAACACAAAACGACTTTATAAGCAACTCGTTATAAGCAGGCACTCGGCTCACCGTAAAACCGTGTGGCAAAATGCCGAAGTCTGCAGACGTCCCGGGAAGTAAAATACTTAAACGCACACGTATACGTCATAATGTAGTTTATACACATTGCACATTTGCACGCCATCTCATCTGGAAGTAGCGCGACTCCTCTTTCCCGGTCATACGATGTTTTAATGATAATATTATATTATCATGTAGAGAGGAGGCCTGCACGACAATAATAACGTTGTCGTCTAGAGCTCCGAGTCACAGCTTCAACCGCCAGACGGTAAAGATACCGTTTGCGGGCACGGCTCACTGACCTGGAAACGCCGCCGTTCATTACATATAATAATAATAATATTATTATTGATAGTATTATTATTATGAGATGTGTGTATAGTGTGTGTGTGTGTGTGTGTGTGTGTGTGTGTGTGTGTGTGTGTGCCTGTGCGTAAATTTCATACAAAAGTCACAATTTACTGCAATTTAAGTGTATACAAGAGTTACGATTTATTTTTCGCGTACCTTATACTGTACGCTTTGTGTCTATATACTTATATTATAATACTGCAGTAATAATAATTATTAATTACACAAACGCCGTCAGACAGACAACAATAAACATGACCTCATATATATGTATAATATATTATAATGCTCGTCCACGGAGGTAATAAATTATAATTACCGTTTTATTTTACCGGAGAAAATATAACAACACTCTTTGACCCCTCGTGGTATACCTACAACATTCTGTAATTTCATTACCACGTGTATCGTATTATAGGTAGTAGGTTATAGTATCATATATTCATCGTAGTCAGCTCTTTTGGTTTTTCGTTAATTTCACCTATATATATATTATACCTAAAATATACACATGTGATACGCACGATATTTCGTGATTTTTATTGACATCGGGTTCGTCGACTACCTATACGGCTATACCCTCGGCCACCAAAATTCAATATTTATTCGCATACGTTACGAAATTATAATAATATGCACATACAATATATAGGCACCTACGCAATATACCGTTAAAACGTACACTATTTCCCTCCGCCAATATATTCTACTTTGCCATGTAACTACTGCATTTACATAATATAACATTGAGTGTATAGTGTAGTATACGGTAGCGGACAGTATAACGATCGTGAAAAATCGTCTGCCATTGTGTAGATATATATTATACCAATGTTCCAAACGTGGTATATACCATTTGCGAAAACGTTTTGGCAATACCTAGGTGGAAACCAATCGGTCCTTCGGATAATATCGACATACTACATAGGTTAACACCTATTTTATTATGAATATTATCGAATATCGATGGTTAAAAGGAAAACTGCAGTCGTAACCCAATCGTCTTGGTTGAAAATGTGGTTTCAACGACATTAAATTTCATATAATTTTCATTCTTTATATTAATATGAACTGCAAGTTTCTCAACCCACCATTATTGGTTCTTAACATATAATTTTTCCATTTATCTTAAATAATATTTGAACATTGTGTCATTGTAAGCCAACAAAATACCTATAATTCATGGTGACAAGTGTTGTAAGGCGTCAGCCACAACTACTTAGCCACACGTATATACTTTAAACTAATAAGTAGTAGATTATAATAGGATTATTATGACTAATGTGTAGTAGGTAAGCCTGAAATAAATCACCGGAATTTAAAATTCTGTCATAATAGTAGGTATTAAATGGTGTAACTCTGAACTGGGTCAAAAATAAAAAGAATTACAATATGTTAATAATAGTGTCATGTAAAATCATGTTTTTGTGGGTAACGATGACAGTGTTGGAGTATAAACCACTACCTACCTACTGTTATGATTTTATAAACTTTAATAAAATAACAATATATAATAGTATATGATTTCACTTTACCACGGCGCGGCGTGTAGGTTTATATTTATTTTGTGTACTTTTATGCCATTTTTGCGATGTTTATTTGTATAGTGTTTCTTTTTTAGCCTTAAAATGCATTTGTTTATAAACAGAAGCCGAAAACCGTTAACGTTCTCTGCATTATATATGTTTATATGTATTTAGTATATAACGAGCGTACGCTGTGACGGTTCCCGTGAGACAATTTAGCCAAAAGGCCCAGTTTTTGTCACATCACTGCACACATAGGTAATCGTTTGGAAAATAAACTTAAACGTTGTAATAATAATTTATATATATCGGACGAGAGAGCCTGCAGTGTGCAAAGTGTTTAAACATTGTATATGTGTATACAGGGTGTCCCGGTGATATTCGCCGTTTACAAGGGCCGCGAGATGATGGGATGAGAACCCCGATCCACGATCTCACTTATTTACATCAGTGAATCCTCGAGAGACACCCTGTGAACCAAATTGTAAAGTCAACCGACTAATCTAATTTATTTTCACTACATCGTATAGCTTTAATTTACTCGCGTGAATATATTTTTAAAAAGAAAAAAAAATGTTCATAATTTCTATTACGCACAAATAATACCTATAATAATGGTGTAATAAAACAAGTTCGCACGAAAAGACGTTATTTTTATGTAGGCACACTGTACAGTAGAAATCACTATAATGAGCATACCTTATTAGAACGAGATAAAGCTAACAACAAGAAAAACGCTAGGTCCGAAAGCCACGTGTCTCGTGTTCAATGTCCGACTGCAGTGAATGGTACCTAATGTTAGATATTATATTATCGTAACCATGTCGCCTTCGTGCATTCAGAATTTGTTTCTTTTTAGAAAATAAATAATATCGTCCGATTCAATAATTAATCCCTTCTGCGCGTTGTGCAGTGTTAGTATTGCTGCTGCTGCTGCCTTGAATAAAGCTAATAATATATAGATTATGTTTCTACTGCGAATCATTACTATCCGTCATCGGTTGTTCGAACACACAGGGGAAAAAAGACGACCCAGGGCATTGATCGGTTTCGAATGATTACAGTGTAGTAGGTAGGTAGGTACATGTATTAATAATATTATAATGCTTTTTTAACGAGAAAATGATGAAACTCGTTGAAGAAAAAAGACATCCGTAACGAGTTCTACGTACATAATAATATGATACCTGTATACTACCTATATAATAATATAATAAAATAATATTATTTGTCAAACCAAACGGCAAACGCGTAATAATAAGTCTGTGTGTCTAGTATAAAAGCCGCGTGATAGTGATAATTACCGGCGAAGGAACAAATTCCACACACACACAACCCCATGTCGTCCTCTTATCTGGTCTTAAAACAATATTTTACAATAATATTATACGATTGGAAAATATTCGAAAGATTCGATTATGTTAATGGTTGCCCTCGTTACGTGCTGTAATATATGCGTCATTATGAGGTGTAGCGAAGGGTATCTATAGCACCAATTTTATTAGTTTATACCGACCACCGACTGATCCCAGGCTTCATTAAGCCAAATGCAGTTGAATTAAAAAATATTATTCAAGATGCTCACTACCTCCCACGATTTTAGTCCAAATGACGCCCCTGGATGTATACTGGGTATAGTATTTGTAAAAATTAAAAACTAAAAAAATAAAAATAGATTCAGATCCATTTCATCTACTAATATTGAATAGGTAATATGAATTCAGCTTGATCGACCTACCGTACAGGCTAAAAGGCTATAACTTGCACGTTCGTGATCCAAAGGCCAATCAATAGCCCCAGAAAAATTATGCACATGTAGCGCAAATGTACTTTCTGCTGCATATATTGTGTTCTCGCGCTTATGATGTTGTACCTTAGAACATAATATTATTGGTACGGTTATATTATATGTGCTGCATCTGCAACATTTTTTTTAGGGTGATTGATTGGCCCGTGGGCCGCTGAGGGGTGAGTTATAGCCATTTAGTCTACACTGTCGGCGGCTGGCCGACTGGCCGAGAAAATCCATTATTCAATATAATAGTAGTATAAATTGGATCTGAATCTATTTTTTATATTTTTACTTTATAAGATTATACACCCAGCTTACCAGCATACAACAAACAGGTAACCTAGTTAATATTACGATCTATATTATTACAGGCTACCTGTGTATAATGCAATTAATAATTTTCAAAATTAATTCGGCCGAATGTAAAAAAAATGGGCAGCTTTATTTTGTGTGCTGCATCTGCGAGTGGAGTCAGCGCACGCCTGTTGTATTGGTAATTATATTATAGACGTTTGGAAACAACAGTTTTATAAATATTATAATAATATATCCGTTGAGTTGTCGTGAATTGTAGAGCAATCGCAGTGAATAGTGATAATATAAATATTTATAATTCGTAACATTAACTATATGACGATGACGCTGCTATAACGGAGCTGTTGGCGAAAATAAAACCGCATTAAAACGGGCTCGCGAGGGACAAATCATAATATTCCGAAACAGATTTCGACGTCTACAGTCGCCGCCGGTTGTTTTGGAATCATTAATAATGATAATATTATTAGTATTATTTTTTTTTTTAATCACCTAAAATTGTTTCACTCCACACAAACTCGATAAATATTTGGACGACGGTGAAAAATATATTATTATATTTTCGCGTACCTACAGGTACATCCATCATAATATTATAATAGTATTTTCTACTTGGCTTCTGCATAATTAAAGATCCGTAGCTGGAAAACCGCGTGATAATAATAATTTCTTATTGCAGAGGTCACCGAACACGTTCTATTTTTCATGAGTTATTAAATCTGATGATTAAAAAAACAGAAGCTTCGACGTATATAATAAATTAATATCAACCTACAAACATACAATAATAATAATAATATTACATGAAAATAATATTCGCGAGTACTATGTATATGTTATAGTTATATACTGTTACGACTCATATTTTTTTTCACTTTTGCTCCTTTTACTCACCACCTCACTCATAATATTATGATATCACTCTTAAATGTGTATATTGTTATATTATATAATACACATACATATACATATTATGGCCACAACTTTTTTGATTGAGTTACACCATAAATCATGGTGTTTATTTACATTCCATACAGGTCAGTCAGTGCTTGACGATATCTGAAATAATAGTTATCAATTTATTAAGGAATAATAATAATATAATATCCACATTCGACGTATTATAAAGGACATTTGACCGATGCGCGTAAAATACTGTTATATTTATACAATAATAATGGATACATTTGTTTCATATTATAATATTATTATTGTAGTCTCGTAACAGATGCTGTTATTGTTACGACCTACTTAAATCTCGTGTACGGGGTGCAGTATGAGTGTATGGGTGCAAAATCGTTAATGTTAAGAGGTAAACGATAGATTTATCTGATTTTTGTAACACCAATGCTACATTTCTACGCGCGTTATATTATTAATAATTTATGAGTTATGACTATTGTACGCTTATGTCAACACGGTGGATGTTTTAAAGGGCCCTAGTTCGGCAAACTTAACACAATATTCGTACAAAAATCAATATCGTTGATAAAACAAATTTAGTCTCATCCCGATGACCTATATACATAATCCTCCCTCTCAACACCCCCCATACCCACACACACACCCACACACGGACAATAACGAATGTTCGCCTAACAAACTTGGGTCTATTAGACCATGTATACAACAATTACATTATTGTATAGGCAGTATTTATATTCGCGTATTTACATTGTATTTACAAATTGGGAACTCGTGATTCTGATTTCTTCTGTATGTCTGCAGCTGGGAACGAACTGCTGCAGTAAATATAAAAATACAAAACGTAAATGTAAGAAAAGACTATTTCCGATACATTTTATTTACTGTGTACATTTTTATTTTGTTTCTGTTTTACATTTTTTATTAATAATTGTTGATCATTATCGTTTGTTAAGTGCAATACGTATTTTGATTTATTTGTATAATAATAACAGAATATTTTAATGTACAGCATATATGTCATATACACAACACACCAACACACAAATTAAATATGCTAGTGGAGGCCGGTACTTGAGCTTTACACGCGGAACAGACCTTCACTGGCGAATGTTTAGCTGTATTAGAAATTACATGTTAGGCCCGAAAGTGATGAATTTACTAGTTCATAAATCATTTCGTCGAGGGGAACTCATTTACTGGTTGCCCAACAAATAATAATAATTATTATTATTATTTCAAACAATTTCGTAACCAGCATATAACTGTATAAAACTAGGTATAATAGATCCGTTTGAAGTTATCTGATATTGACATTTTTGTTTTAGTATTTTCTTAACCAGAACTTGAATATTTGAAAATGTTTATTGTATAATGTATATGGTCCAATATAATATTTGTTTTGTTCATATTTGGAAAGCCATAAATCTCACCGAAGCTTGTGACTTGAACAAAAGATTTATTTCAGTACAAGTCCTTTAATTTTTGTATATTATATCCGTCGTACGTCGTATAAAGTGTTTCCGTGGCAACAGATTCGGAGGAAAGAGGTTAAATCCTTTGTACATGGCTTTTAATGTGTGTTTGTCTTTCGAAAATAATAGTAGTTTTACGATATATTATATAACGTACACACATAGCACAACATAATAAATCAACTTCGGTTTTCGTCTCTTTCTGTACTTTGATATTCGTATAAAATACTTTTTATCATGACCTATACATTTACTAGACAGTAATAGTATAAATACTACCCTATAAATATTTGACAGTTACCGAAAATATAATGACCATTGTTATATTATATATAATCTTAAAATGTGATAAATAATAATTAATAACATTAATGACGACGGCGGTTAGAGTACCTTAGAAACAATGTAATAACTACCAACAATATTATGGTTGTGTTTGTGAGTATACCATTTAAATCTTGACCGCCACCGAAATTTAAAATAATTTAAAATGTAATTGAATAGGTCGCATGAGGTCGCTGTAGGTACTATGTGTAACATTGCAAAGCATTATTTTATATTTTATGCGCCTAAACGTAAATCGTGATTGCTCGCAATTGATTTTAAATTCGAAACGAAATTATATCCTCTCCTCGAGTGCGCCGGACTGTATACTCTGTGCTAGTGCCCGTAGGCCATACGCAGCTTCCATATATAGAGGGGTAACATTAATTCAAACGATCATCATTTATGCTGTCGTATAATATAATATTATCCATTTTGGTATGTTTCCAATCTTCTAATGATAATTGCATTTCTATGTCAGGTGCTATTCGGGAGTACCCGAAATTTGGACCAATTTAATAAGTAATAACCCACTCGACGCGTAATATGCGAGTAGGGTATAATATGATGTATTTGCTGTCCTATTCCGTTTCAGCTACTGAATGTATAAATAATACATGATTTCAACTCCTTAGGCAGGCCAATAGTATAATGTGAATTCAAATATGTAATTTATTTTAGATTCGGTCGACTCTGAGTATTTTTAGTTTATTTAAACTATTAAAAATGTGTAAATTATACTTACATAGTGAACCGCGTGCATGAAATTACAGAGCATGTCTATTTAAATTAGTGGGACGAATTATAACGTGCATTTATATGTAAACTACGAATTTTTAACTTCATTTTAATTTTTTTTAATCAAACACCTCTGGAATTTTTCATCATTCTTTTTTCGAGCTAACCAAAATCATTACATAGGTACCTATATTCGCTTAACAAGTCCGTGAGTGATTTCTAATGTTGATCAAAGTCTAAGAGATACAATTTCAATAAAACTATAAATGAGATTAATGTATAACGACCCCCCCCCCCCCAATAGAACATTAAAAAAAATATTATGAAATAAATAAAATTTACTTTGATTACCTATATATTATCTCTATTTTAAATTAATAAAAATAACTTTTGGATACAAGTTAAATTTCTCAAACTTCACAGCTTATTCATTTCATCATTATAACTACTTAACTGCATTTTTTATTATCTAAATTATTGATTCATTATAATTGTTTATTTTAGTATAATAGAAGGATATAATGCAAGTGTTGAAACAGTGTCATTAATATTAAATGTTTACAACAATTCAAACTCTAAAGTACTTAATTTTCTACGTCAGTATATTAAACTAAGCAATTTAAATTTAGTCCAATAATTAATAAACTAACAGCACCTACTTCAAGCTTGTATTTTGCGATTAAACAGGACTTTTAAAATAGAATTTTAAACTAAATATTTGAGTTGGCATTTTTAATTTTCAATTAATACCAGAATATTTATCTTAAATAATATTTATTCCATTAAATTTTTTTACTATAATAATTTAAATTGGTTCGGTTTATTTTAATTCTATATAGTATATAGCAAATTGTGCAATGTGTATTCATCGTCGTATTATTAAAAATCCAATAGTCATAAATCATAATAATCAATAATACCTAACAACTTCTATGGTATATTAATTAATTTTAGATGGGTGACAATATCATGAGTACTTGTATTATGGTAACCTTTAACTGGTTAGACCGGTAACCTTTAATAGTTTATTAAGCTTGTATTGCATAATATGTCATTGCGTGCTATGAAGATATGATGCATTAGTAATTTACAAGTTTACAAATATTTAAACTGTTTTAATTATTTATTTAATTCCTTCTTGGTATAATGGTCCATTATAAATGCCCAATTCAAAGTCTAGGTGTTCCACTTGTAAATCTTTATCAGAATTTTTGAAACGTGTAAAACCGTCGAACAATACGTTATCCGTGTATCAAATAGACTATAAAGCAAAAAAAAAAATAATATTATAAAGTATCGTTTTTTTCAGGAATGGGAAATCAGGGTGATGCGATACCCTAACTTCATACAGCTCATATCAATGGTTTACTAACGGGGGGGGGGGATTTTAATTTATGCAATTCTAAGTACGCCCTGGCACATGTACACACTATTCAAGTAGACGGTAGTATAGGTACCTACCTAATGAATCGCAGACATCTGTATTCGGCAAAGTAAGCAGTAACCTTGATGATTTTTAGGTAAGGTAATATTCCCAATATTCAAAGGGTTCCGGTTTCTTCTTTTCGGTGAGGTTCCTGGTAGTGTTAAGCAGGATATCTTCCTCAGAAACATTTTTGGAGAAAATTGGATTACTGCGGTAAACCAAAGCCGCGATTTTTAATTAATTTAAAGGTCACACTTGGCGAAGACAACGACGGTAGTTTTACAATACTAAGGCATTGAAACATGTAAGCTGATGTTCGTCAGACATTCTGTCTGTCTGTCCATGTTAAGAGGATGTCACACCCACATGTGTTGTCTCCGTCTTACAAAAAATTTACAACATAGCAAAAACTTTTTTGCGAGGCACAACTTTTATCTTTCTGTGTTTGTAGTAGTGGCTCCAAAATTTCTGAACATATAGGTAATAAAATTTAAAATGATCCATGCAACAGGGTGCCCATATTTTAGATAGCATAAATACAATAAATTTTATTTGCTTCTAATCATTTGTTTTTTTTTTTTAATTTACTTATAAAAAATTACTGGATGGTGTTATTAAAAAAAAGAGCACACTGCTGCACAGATAAAGTTTATTGTTGTGAAAATGTGGTAAATCTACAACAAATATGGTGCGAGAAAAGTTGTCCCACGCAAAACAGTTTTTGCTATGTTTTACATCTGTAAGACGGAGACAATCCATGTGTATGTGACATCCTCTTGAGCAGTTCCGGCAAGGTCGTCGATGCCACAAAAAAAAAATATGAAAAATAAGACATTCTGTGCACAAGAGCATAGGCATCATGCCGAAAATATTCTAAACCTCGTACGATGTGTTTTCCGAAGTAGTACTCAGCATGTTATGTGCAGTGCGCACACGACTGCGTATATTATATCGACGGTTACGGCGGCGTATACACGGTACCTAGGTAGCTGGTATATACTATCATCATCGTATTATTATATCGCACACTCGGCTACCCCAAACACTCGAAACAGCTGAAAATGTGTCCCACAATCCGGTGGTCCACACGCATACACACTAGTGTTTGTTAACACCACGCCGTCCTGATGAGTGGGAAAATGAACGTTATCAAAGGGTTAAAGTGGCTTCTCCAGTGCCTCTCGTGTCACGCCGCCGCTGGTATATAATTGTGCTGCTGTAGTGTCGCGGCGAATGCAAACCGAAACCCTAGATGTTATATAATAACTAGGACCGAGCTCGGAACAGGACTCTCATATAGTGCCTTACATGACATAATATATTATTTATATGCATACGCATATACAATGGAAACACAACACTCAATAACAGGTATCATAAGTATAATTCACAGGTAAACGTTATACTATAATAATGCTTACCGTTATATTATGCGCAGTGTGAAATGCAGGGTCGTGTCGTAGGGTAATTTCACACGGGGCTTTTGAGGGGTGACAGGCCGCGAGTTGTCAATCGTTATCGTCGCGGTACGATTTCATTGCTTTATTTAAAAAAATTATTAATTTAAGTCTTCAGCCTTTTATGATTTCATAACTGAGTTTATGTATTATATTATTCTCACTATAACAATATTACATTGTCTGTAGCTTCAAAAAAATATTTAGATCATTATAGACAACTGTCCTGAGGATAGCTTCTAATTATAATACAAATATATTAAGTATACACTATGTAATAGTTTAGGTTAGGTATAACTGTATAAGTGCAAATACACTCACTACGCATTAATATGTACCGTTCGGATCCTAAAACAACTGCAAGTATATGTGATACTATGGGTGTAAAATAACTGAATATTTCAAACAAATCAATAATATCGACTAGATGTACGTACCCACTACCGATATATCGATATTTATTATATCCTGGTATCCTGTAAATGCATTGTGTGTAACTTAAATAATATAAATGTATATTGTACTTATACATCATAATAATAAATACGTAAAAGATGTAGGACTGTTAAATTTCACACAGTTGTGAGTAATTTATAAAATTTGTATATTACGGTGGTGGTCGGTATAAAATATTATGCTTGAAATTAGGAATTTGACTCCCCGCTCCACAACATTATTTGAAATTTATATTAGTACGTATATGTAGTATGAAAGTGCAAATATTTAAGACTGCGAAGGCCGGGTGGCTGGTATTTTTGTACGTGTGTTATGGTAAAATAAAATTCTTGCAATCACTTTGTATAATATAAAAATATGCGTACATGGTACATGATATTATAACATAACATAGGTACCAATATTAAAAAACTAAAAGGTACCTACATATACATAGTACATACATAGGTACATATTATTAATATTATTATGACACAAAAACATATTACAGTGATATAGAATTAAACTGTACCAATATTAAGTTTTTGATTTTGTTTTGTAATACTAGGGAATCAAAAATATAAATTTAAATAATTTAAAATACAAAAAAAATATAATTTATAACCTATATATAGGTATTATATTATAATAAGTACATATTTTATTTGTAGTCACTCAATCTTTGGCTGTATCCACCTACATACATATTATAATTTAAATAGTTTGTACTTTAAAAACATGCATTTTATAGAACGACGTTTAAATACGTAATAAATGTAAGTACGAAATATATAATTAATAAATTAGAATTGTAAACCAATGTGGTTCGGATTCGGATAATGTACTGTTAGACACAAATACCTCGGAGTTCAATTCTCGCTTTGTTCAGGGTTCCGTTTCAGTTTTTAATTAGAAACGCCTGAATTTAGCTGAGCCAAATATGTCCTCAACCAATACCAAATTAAAATTAGTTACAGACAGGATATACAGTATTGAGACTGAGTGTGGGAGATCGTAAAACCAATATAATAGTTCTCTCGCCCAATTGGGAATCTAAAATTAACAAATTGATTTATAGTATAATATTTAACCAACCTTGTGTAATATACTAATATGTATGATAATATGATAAGTTTATTATGAATATGCTATAATATAGTCATTGACAATAATATTTACCAACGCGAATGCGAATTTGTTTCGGTCTGTCGTCGATGTATACAATGTATAAAAAAAAAGTAATAATAAAGTCGTTTATGTAAAAAAAAAAAAATTAATAATAATAATGGAGACGTAGAAAGGCGTCACGTCTCCCCGAACGGCCTCCCAGCGGGACTCTTCTTCTCTTTACCAAGAAAACGTTGACCAGCAAACGATTTATACGTGGTATACGGTATATCTACCAGTTATTATAATAAAAAAAATATATATATATAATTTCTGAGAAAAATTAATTGTTCTCTCTCGCCGTATACGAGACAAGGTAGGATAAGGCTACTCACGATTTAGTTTAGTTTGAAATGCTTTAACAAATAAAGACGTAGGTAGGTAAAACGTAATCTAACCTATGTATAGGTATTCTTTTATATTATGTCGATGCGTTTTCTTGAGTTCGCAATAACAAAAGTACCCACTGTGATGCCCCCCAGAGGGAAGAGGAGGTAGATTTCGAGGTAAGAAAACCGACTTACATATTATTATAATATACATACACGCACGTGAGTTCCTTCCAAGTAGATGTGTGTTACAATATTATTGTACTTGTCGCGGAGACAATAATAATTGATGATGATAATAATACGATCCTCGGGCCGAAATCGTTTCGAAAATGTAAATAAATCAACATCAAGCTTCAAAAATAATACCTGTTCACACTGTCGAGAGCACTGTACCTATACATATAATATTATAGCCTCGTACCTACACAAATCCTGAAAATTCCAAAAATCGTGGCTTCAGCCATCTCACCATTATAATATCATACTTGTGATAATAATAATAATATAATATGTACTTGTTGTGGGTTCCTCCTATCAGTTAAACACATTTTAACCAAATGCAGAACCTATGACATGGAAAGAAGACATTTCCGAATCTCCGACCACCTCACTGAATCACTGAATCCTGAACCTACCAACGTCTTCAAACTCATTAAATTCCTAACACAAATAACGCACCTCATTAACAAATTGTAAATTGTATATAATAATAAACATCTAATTACTGGTAGTCCAAGTGACTAATTGTATATTAACGTTACAAGTAGCTAGACCGTTTCGCTGATGATGATGATGATGATGAGGTGGTTGTTGAAATAAAGTGTAGACAGATGTAAATATAATGTGGTTTTATTATATGTTCTTCAATAAAATGCACAGAGTAAAAATTGACAATGATATTGTACAGAGTGTCGTGAAGGTGCTTGGAGTACAGTGGAGTGAACACGCCTGCCTACAGGCTGTCTCGGGTCTACTTCGGTCCACGCTCCTTTTACCTATTAGTGCCATATCTCGGTCTTCCAGGACGTGGCCATTGACCTTGCCAAGCTTAAACCGTTTCTGCAACTTTTATCTGTTCTGGGTATTACTATCGCTTTTACGAAATAACTTAATAATTTAAAATAATAGTTTTAATTATTTTGTTGAAACAATAATCTGTTCTGAGCATCGTATATTACTAGTTTCTACTATGATAAATCGTTCGGTTTTATATAATATTGTACAATTGCCATATTAAATTGTCATGACGAATATCACATCCGTCTCCTACATGCGATTCTGGAATTGTTTTATATTATTTTATTATTAATACCCAAACTACAAGATACGATACTAAATATATATAATGGGATGACATAAATTGTTGGGTAGTAACTTGCTTACTACACCTGTTTAATTAAGTAATATTTTTTTTTCTCTCTTATGATCTTATTACTTATAAATTAATACCTATATGTTCCTTTAATTGTTAGTATTATTTAATGGATGCATATTGTAAAATGTAATGTAACGTCCAATGGCCACAGTTGCCGCGGATAGTATGTTTAATAATAAAATAATAATAATAAATAATACACTTGTCGACTACGTCCTGGCAGGAGAGTCGGACCACGAACAGTTATCATTACACATTGCGACACGAGGTCATCAGTTCACGCAGCACGCCGGTTTCGGTCGTTATCATAATAATAATAATGAAAACAAATATAGTCGTAGCCCGTAGGTACCTGTCCTGTCGTAATATTCAGTCCGTTTGCAAATAATTACACATGCCCACAGTGGCGATAACGGGTGACGTCATAACATTTATATCGGAATGTCCGAATGATAAAATAATATAGTGTTTGTAGGCTCGAGGAAATCGGATATTAATATTTATAAATATGTATTTATTATACGCGAGGGGGCGTGTGTATGACGCGAATAAACTTAAAGTACCTGAGAGAGTGTCGTTATTGCTACGGATTTTCCACAGAAAACCTCTAATGGGTCTATAATATAATTATCTAACCACCTATCACCCCCACCATTTTTCCGTGATAAACGGTCAAGTTTGAAAAGGTTTTGACACTTTCAACTATTTCGTACGTCCGTCACGTATTATTATAATCGTCGACATTTTAGATTGTAATAAATTGATTTTAAAATAAAATAAGTATTAATTGTTTAGCCCAAAATAATATAATCGATGGTTTAGATAATGAGTACCTGTGAATCACAGGCTGTGATTAGTATAATATATTTTTTTAAATGCCATATTTTTTTTTAATTATTTATATGACCATGGGACTATAATATTATAATATGTTTGGGCACACAAAGATTTCTCAAAATATTACTATACCGAGCTACACCCATTTCTACAAATTCGTTTATATACACCCAAAATTCAATAATATTTTGTCGTTCTATATAACATTGGAGTTGCGACATTTAGTTTGGATGGATACCGGCCGTTGTACGCGATATATTATTATTGTTTTCGCACGATTCGACGTTATTCGTTAAAAAATGTTGACTTCGAGTAAATGATTATTGTGAGACTTCAAGGGGTGTTCCTGTAAATCGTGTATGACGGAACGGCAGGCGGGAATTCCGTGAGCGTTTTGCGTAATCCCCTAGATTATTGTCACAATTTAAACCCAAACACGGTTGTACATATTAATATATAATGGCGAGGGCGCGTTATCGTCGAACGTTTTTCTCCGCTTTTTGACCCCCCCCTCCCCAAACAAAACTTGCCCTTTTACAGGCTTTTTCCCTTCCGGCCACCGGGTGACAGCATGACGAGATTATTTTTTAACGATTTTTCATATTGTCAATGCCTGAAACTGACAAGAGAAAAAAACAAACAAGTATTTAAACCAGTGAAAATAACACATAAATAGGTCAAGGTTTTCCGCTCATTTTCCATTTTAACACGCAGAGCGTACTTTAATGTTTATAATATTTTGACGCGTCTGAGAGTTGCCGAGATCGTCGGGATTATATTTTAGATATTATTATTACCGTCGGTCGAATTACGCGGTGAAGTGTACTCACTACCCAGTTTACTGACGGCGCCGTGTATCCAGGGGCGTCATTTCAGTTTTTTTTCGGGTGTGCAAGATTTTAGACAGGCCAGTTTTAACATTTAATATTTAAACAATAACCATGCCGTTTAAAGTATGTTCATATTATCTCCTTCCCTTTTATAATCCTAATTAAAATCACTCGTATCAACTATCAACTAATGTATATTGTAATTTTCAAATAGCTAGCAGTTCAACAGAAGCCATTTTACTACTATTTTTAGAAATAAAAAGCAAATGCCGTATAAAGAATTTTTAGATACTGAGTGGAACGATGAATGTATATTGATTTTACAATGATGTATGTGTTTTTTTTTTTAATTTTTTTTTGTGTCTGTCATCACTTTTTAGGACAGTAAAAGTGCTTGGATTTTCTTCAACAGTATCTTTTCTGACAGGAAAGTGAATCTAGTTGGTACTTTGGGAGGTCAAAAGTAAAAAAGGTGGGCAAGTGGGTGTCGTTCTGCTGTACAGTAGGTTACAAGTGGGTCACTGTATAATGGATGATATTAAATTTGAATTCAACGATATAA
>WHPZ01572665.1:0-10155 GCA_016617965.1 Macrosiphum rosae | reverse complement strand
CTACTGTACTAGGTACCTTCGTTAGGATTTTCGGCAAATAAGAATACAAAAATATTACAGTTTAACGGTCACACGCTTTCTAAGTCGATGTCCGTCTCCGGGTTTCGCAACGACGGGACTTAGATACACCTATTGGCTATTACAACCGTTGAAAATTTAAAATTAAACTGCTCGCGCGTTTCCTGAATTATTAATATAATTATTTTTGATTTCTTCTCAGAAAATCGTCCTTTTTCCGGACTGCTGCACTAGGTACCTTCCTTAGGATTTTCATCAAAGAAGAATGCAATCATATTACAGATTGGTTAGACGCTTTATTGGCTAATGTCCACCGTCGGTTTTCGCAACGACATTTTACAACCGTTGAAAATTTAAAATGAAACGGCGAGCACTTCCTCAATTATTATTATTATTTTTGATTTATTCTCAGAAAATCGTCCTTTTACGGTCTACGCTTGGTACCTTTACGTGTCCTACTTCTTATTTTAGTTGTGTATAATTTATTTTTCGATGGAATCAAAACATTAATATAATATATATTAAAGAATTAAATGATAAAATACAACCGTTGTACAATGTGTTAATGGTGCCTTATTATACATTTTAAAATCAGATAATATTTTCAACATAATAAAATATCATGTGATTTTTGGGGACAGGTTAATAATATATTATGCATTTCATTTGGATAGAATATGCTAAAATATTCAATAAAAATATAATAAAGTTTACAAAATGAACTAAACAAATTATTTCCAAACCGTCAATAAATTAACGATTATAATAATTATTATTATAATTTTAGAATAAATAAATAAAGTTAATTATTTATTATGTAAGTTAATCGTTGCTGTTGCGGTCATACTATTTTAACCAACTCCGTAGAAATTGGTACACTCTTAATTTTTTTTTCTTCAATGACAAAATTAATGAAATTCAAATTATACACGTCTAATAAGATAATTTTGTCATTTTGATCAATTTACACGACTCATTTTGTAAATACACCACATAAAGTATGTAGGTATTTATCGTTACTACATTTATAATAATATGTACATAAATAAAAAATGGGACATTTGTTTCAACGTTATTATTATTATAATTATAATAATTTTAAAAATATTTATATATTATTATTGTGCATATTTCGTGTAAACTACTAGCAACATTTTTAAAATTAAGTTTGAAAAAATGGCGTCATACCAATGTCGAATGCATTCGAACACTTCTAGTGATTACTAAGGATAATAAACGAATACAATATTCGTCGAGTATTAAATTTTCTCGAACAAAACAAAAAAAATAAATTTGAACCAATGAATATTTTGGAAACGTCGATATATCGTTTCAGATTATCATCTTGACTCCCTGCAATTATTAGTGATTACCTACTTTAAAATGTATCTCTACAATGAAATTTTTAATAATGTTAAAGTTGATTACGCGATGTGTTCACGCTACTAACAATATTATAATATTACTATATAAGTCGTGAGTCGTGACCCACGTCATTAGGATACCTTAAGATAATCATATGTGTATTTTATTATTATTATCGTATTAAGTAACATAACTACCGGGGCCACGTATTTTTTAATGTTAACGTTTTATATGTTAAACATTGAAGGAATATTGTAAATTGCGAATAGATGTCAATTATTTTATAAGCATTCGTCACGCGTTCACTATAATAATATAATAGTACCTACCTACGCTCTTGGACGTAACAAAATCATAAAATTTCCGAGTTTTGTTAAATCTAATTAAATACGTCTTAGGTATACCATTTTAAAAGGGTTTCCATTGAAAACTATTAAAACACACACACTACCTGTTACGTTTTGCAAATCCGTTTAATTGCAGATATCCAAAAAAACTAGCCAGACGTATCATGTTGAATGTTCTATACGCCCTATCGGGATTATATCGATATAATAATATTATTGTCTATAATTTTACTCGATGATGACGTGTCAATTTTCTAAAATGTACATTTTAAAATCTAATAATACGTATTTTTGTTTTGCGATCTTAAGATTTCACGAATTTCAATAATTTATTTAATGAAATTAAAATTAAAAAAAAAAAAAACCCAAACTTGACTGCAATATGGTAGCGTCGTAGTGAGTGCTGAAATAATTTTTCATGATAGGATTGTCGTTAACTATAGGTACCCACACACAACTGAACTCGGATCGTACTCTCGTTCTCTTCAATATATAAGTAGGTACTATACCCTATAGTGCCTATGTCGAACTCCTTGAAAAGTTTAAATGACCTTTCGTTATCCTCTTAAGACGCATATTGATATAATATTATTATATTGTATTATAAAAACAAAAACAAAAGTGTTCGTCAAATGCAATATAATTGCGTGTGACCAATATATGGGTACCTAACAATCATGTGAAGAAGAAAAAATTCCACATCATATTATAACATTACGCAAGTGTAATAGGAATTTACATTATACTTGTGTATAAAAAAATAAAACCTATAAACGATTTATGGTTCGACTGCAGCCGTCTACTGCAACACTGTACAATCGACATAATAATAATAATATTATTCTCGCGTGCACGGTCACTGCTGTGTCCTTATAGCAATTTTATATGACACCAGCTGTATGTGGGTAATACCTAACTTGAGTAAGTATCGTGGAAGACGTGCGTTTTGATTGAAGACGACTGTCTGAATAATTTTAATAATATGTATTTGGACAATTTTTTTTCAATACTTCAACATTTGTTGGCCGTATACAGTGCGTCGGCAGTGTCAAAGTATTTCTCTCTATTATGTGTATCGATGGACGTGATTTGACACTATAATTATTATTAATTATTGGACGGAGCTAAGCGTATATTATCACTTCTATCCTCCAGTTCGACGCAATTTGTGATTGCCATCTCCGACGAAACTACAGGACCAATCTTCCTGAAACTTGAAATGTACATTAATTTATATCCGAAGGGCGCATTGATCGAGTTTGGCGTTTGTACTGACATTGAGTAATTATTGAGAATAATTTCTCACCTACACAATAAAAATAAGATACCAACTCAGGTATACAGACAAAATTATTTGGTATCTAGAGACTTTAATTTTTCGTGGTACCTTCGTACCACAATATGGGAGTACACCATAAATTATTTATAGAAATTCGAAATTTATAATGGGCCCACACGGGGATTTTGATTCGGCAAACAGAAATCGAATATATTTTGTATATTCATATTGTTGCCATTGGTTTAAGAAAATAGAGCTATCATTATTATTGGGTATAGATAATTATATTATTATTTAGTGATGTGTTGTCGATATAACATGTGCATAATCTTTAAAAAAAATATAATAATATTATTTACCTACATGGTATTTATTATATTGCTTATTTATAATATTATTTTACATATTAAAAAAAAAAAAAAATTTAAACTGTCGCCGATATGAATATAATGTGACTAAAACTTAATATTTTATGTGACAATGTAACATACTAAATAATGCTGTTACTGTAATTATTTATATGTGATTTATTATGAAAAAACTCCATATATACATCTTTATATAGAAACATAATATTGTAATATGAACCGATATCAATTAGACTTATTTGTAAAGTAGGTACGATAACCCTGAGACTCCACACGAGTCTTTATCAATAAAGTCCAGTAATCTTTTCGATATTAACTTAAATAAATAAATAAAATATAACATGCCTTGCCACGTCGAGTGGTACTACTGAGTACCTTCCCTCTCCGTTATATCAACGCTATTCTCCATCAAAAAAATTACTTATTGTATAAAATGTTTGTATAGATTGTAATTATTCTTTTAATAAAATAAAAAAAAAAATTAAAAAAACATGCCTTGCCGGAGAAATCGATGATGTGGCAACATAATATATTTGGCCACACCTTTAGCCAAAAACGATAGCACCGCAAAAATCAATGATAGCGTAATGAGCTAGTTTGAGAAGCTTAATTAATTATTTAATAAATACATAACAATTTTTTGATCGACTACCTGTCGCTCCATGTCTCACTTTTTTCAATATATACACCGGTTGTTGTTTATATTACCATATAGATGTTGACCAAATACCGTTAGATTCTTATTGGCATTCCGTTTATTTCGATTTCAACCACCAGCTGCTATCATACAGCTATACCAATAAATACCGTAGTGTGTAGACACGTGTTGATTTAATGAATAATACTCAAGAAATCCGTAGGTCCAAACCGGTGTAAAAAAAAAAAATTCGCACCGGGATAATAAATCTAATCAATGGAAGACACCGCTTCGCACACCAGTTTGGGCTAACAAATTTTTCGATTATGTTTCGCTTTCTCAATGAATTTAAAAACAACTACTCGGCCAGAGTAATACAAACTGAATAAGATAATATATATAATGTATAATATTATTACATAATGAATCTTCAAATTGTCGTTAGTCTTTTTTTTGAAAACTACTGCATCAATTTATAATCACGACAACTCAGTCAGTGGTCAGCAGTGCTGTATTTCATGAGGACGATGTAAAATTATCTACCTCAACATAAGAGTTTAATACGATTGTAATTATTATTACTAACCCAACACAGAAACTAAGAGTATAAAAATTTTACAACAAACGGTAATTATTATGGTTTTTTTTAATTTAATATACATAAACTTGTAAACGTGCTCTAAATCATAAGATACTCTCAGTAGAGCAGATAATAGCATCTAGTAAAATATTAAATAACAGGCATTAGGCAGAATAGTATAACTAGCGATCTCTTAAAACTTATTTAAAGTAGTAATGTCTATTGCTGCAAGTCAAATGTTATGGAGGAGTGGCTGATTTCCGTTGTTAGGAATATCCGAATATCAAGGTCAAAATATTATGAAAACGAGAAAATTAAAATTAATGCATTCAAAATGTGCGTTTACAGAATTATTACTAATGAATTAATACACAATGTGTACCTAATTAAATTTAATACGTTTACAGGTTCACATAATATTATATTTTTAATTATGGACGTGCGTTATAAATTGTTTTGGCATGACCTGTACAATTTTAGTAAAATATTTATATGAGTTAGGTATGTGCTTATTTTCAACTATAGGTAAAAATATAAAAATTCATAGAATTTTTATTTCATAAAATTGGATGTAATTGTTTGACTATACATCAATATTGTGGCCTGTGGGGTGTAAGAAATTAGGGATCAAAATGCCGGAAAACTTCGGAAAAAAACTGTTTTATTTTCCCCGAGCCTCGGAAAACGTGGAAAAATTGGAGAATATCAATATAATACATTTCCGAAAAAAATAAAGGTTTTTGGAAAATTAAAAAAAAAACGAATTTTTATTAAAATTAAAAAATTAAGAAATTAAAAATTAAAATTAATCTATGAAAAAAAACCATTTTAAAAAATAAATAAGGAAACCTGTAATTGTACTTTCACATTTGCCAATACGGTTATCAATGTATTAAGCATTAATGTATTAAAATTTAAAAATATTAATATGGATATTTCAATATATTTTGTTATTCTAAAAAAACGTAGTTCCATATTATCAAATTAGTATTTATGTGGGAGAGTGTATTTCCCAGAAAATAAATCATCTGTATTTTTAAATGTTAAAAAATTGTATACTTATTGTCTATTTATATTTGTAATAACTAATAAGGTATTATAGTAAGTGGCTGATAGGTTTATAAATTATATTACAGTGACTGGTGAGTGGCGAGTGATGACTAGACAGTAACTATTTTATCGTTTTTATATTTTTAAACTTAGTGAGTTGGTAATAAAATATATAAAATATATTAAATAATATCAATAACTAATAAGAAATAACTACATAGTAAATACTTAATAGTTAGTTCTTTAGTACTTAATTATCATAATTACTTATATATCAAGTATAGAATCCTCTAGATTTATCCACTACAGACTTAAAGTTAGGTATAGTATATTATATAATATGTATGTAATATGATTATCAACTATCATTATTTATTAGATTGTTTCCACTGTACATTACTTTTTCAGTTCTTTAGAAAAAAAAAACCATTTTTTCATGACATTTTAAAATTTTAGGAAAAAAAACTAGCATTTTTTTTAAATTTTGATCCCTATAAGAAATAACAGTTTACTGTTAGGTTTGAAAAGTAGTACTTAACTAAAAAATCATTTTTTCGAAAAATTAAGCTTTTGTAGTTTTTTTAGTTAATTTAAGATTTTAATTATTCGTTTTGACTTAAATAGGTGGAAATTTATTCTAAAAATTCATAAACGCCTCGTTAATCTTAGTTCCTATAATCTATTAATTATTCTTGAGAATCAGTTTTGTAGGACAAGCTAACCCACCTTTCCCTCCGCTGCCGTGACCATGAGAGATGCTATTTTGCGAAAATTTGAGTACATATTATCTACTTGTAATTTAAATACGTATGTAATCAGTCTGCGCGGCAGTCGTACACCACTCACACGTGTTTTCCGTTACCGACGCTCCGAGTCATGCCAACAGTGGCTGTTTTGTATTTTGGCCTAAAGGCCAAATTAAATTAGCAAAGTTACGTCTTTTTCACGGAATTAACTTGATAATAAGTTCGCGTTCAGGTCGGTGTCGATTTTGAGTCGGCCCGATAAACACAGCCCCCGTGGGGCTCTCAGTGAAGCTCCGCCTAAGGTTTTGCTGGCCGCCGGAATCTGGTGAGTAATTTAACCTACACTGCCGTAGCCACGTGCACTCCCAAACGACCTTGAATTCCCGACACGCGCCGCCTCGATCCAAGCGGATCGTACCCACGCTTGCGGGCACCAATTTAATTGCCATATCTCTGTTGAATGTTGATACTTAACCGATCAGACAGCGGACGACACAACAACATTGAGTAGGCGCACCTACACTACACTCTAAAAAGTCCCCCCCAGCTTCGCTCTTTCCGGTTAAGTATAATATCTCAGCGGCCTATCATGATAGAGACCAGGTTTCTTCTCAAAAAGCCTAAGATCTATATTGTAAACAAGTCCCCTTACAAAGCGAAGGCACACAATCCCTTCCGAGGGATTTGAATAAACTTCGGAATCCAGTATTCCGATCACGCCGAGACCCGGCAACCGTGAAAGCGACCCTCCAAGGACCCCGCTCCCCAAATCCCGCCGGTTTCGGTGGGGTCCGGGAAAAGGGTCAACCTAACCCAACCTCCGGGGCTGGGGCCCAAAAATACGCCGGCACCTTGGGGTAAACTCCCCCCCCAAGACCCAGGCCACACCCTAGTAAACCACGACATGGCTAATAACCTAAACGGAACCGACAAAGGGACTTCCATAGCAGGAGACTAAGGGGTAGATCAGTTCCTTGTTACTCTCTAGGTTTCCGAGGACAGGTGAACTAGAAGCGGGTCTTCTGCAGACAAAACTAGAGAAGTCGGGGAAAAGAAATCTAGGCTCTCCATCTCAGGATAAAAAGGACGTCCTCTTCCTCAGAACTGCCCGCTCTGAGCTACAAGAGTTCGACTCGAAGGGCGGCAGCAAGAAATCCAAGAAAGAGACCGCTGAGGCTGGGACTGACATGGACGACCTCCCGGCCCAGCCCTCAGGAAGCCTATCGCACAAGACGCCTTGATGGATACAAATCTGACTCCCAGCTGGTGGGATAGCGACAAGGTGACCGGGTCTAAGCCGGCCAGCAGGCGAAGGCCCCTTCGCCAAACGTCCGGCTCTACAAAGCAGCGCGTCCAGTCTCAAGATACTGAAAATGACTCCGCCATGAAAACGGAAGCCGTCAAGGCCACGGTCCAAACTGAGCTTCCCGCCAATGCTCATCACGGCTGGTTCATAAAGAAGCTGGACCTAGATGTCTTGCACAGCTAACTCAGCACCTAGATGATCCAGTCGGAGCCGAATGCGCCGAGAAGGACCTATCCTCGGCTGAATCACTTGACACGTTCCTGTTCGGAGCCTGCGAGGCATCAATGTCCAGGAAGAGAACGGGTCCCTAGAGTAGGCGACCGGTGTACTGGTGGTTAGAGGAGATTGACGAGCTGCGGCGACTGACCCTAGCCTTCCATAGGTGCTATAAGGTCTGCCTCAGACGGCCTGACATCCAGGAGGCGAGGTTCTCCTACATCGCCGCCAAGAGAGAGCTCCGTATAGCCATACACGAAGCAAATCCTGGGCTGAACTCTGCTCTGAGGTATACACCAACCCCTGGGGCACACCATATAAACTGGTAATAAAAAAGTTAGGCATCCGCAACCTAGCTGCGGGTTCCCGGGGCAAGGAGGCTGCCATCGAGGCTTCTCTCTCCTGAGACCCCCGTGACGAATTGGGACTTGGCTTCATCTCCAGCGGTGCCCTACATCTTTCAGGCATTTGACCCAGTCTGGAACTACCTGGAGTTCCCCGTACCATCCCGGAGTTCACAAAAACAGAACTCAGTAGAGCCATCAAGATACTTGCACCGGGTAAGGCAGCCGGACCCTCAGGAATCCCTGCGCTGGCCTGGCTGATGCCAAATATAGGAGGTTCAGTCAATGGAAGCGAAAGCTGCTTGGTTCAGTCTTCGACAGCTAACTTCTCTACTCTGTCCCCGTATGTAACAAAGCCATTGCTGATGTCGCCAGAACCAGGATGAATCTTATCCGTCCTCAGAGGTCCGCCGAGCTGAGAGTAACTCGGTCCTACCACACCGTTTCAGACGAGGCCGCACTGGTTCTCACCAGCACACTGCCGGTAGACCTATTTGAGAGGGGCAGAATAAGGTATCGACTATGGGTTGTAACCGAGCCTGGGGAGTTGCGGCCTTTGAAAGCGGCTGTTAAACGCGAGGAGAGGAAGTCCACTATAGCACTGTGGCAAGCGAGATGGCAGGCAATTGAGAAGGCCTCATGGACGCGGTGCATCATTCCGGTCTTAGAACGATGGATGGGGAGAACTGTTCCTTGGGTGCCTCTGACGTTCCACATGACACAGACACTCACGGCCCATGGATGTTTCCAATGCTACTTACACCGAATGGCTAGGGTTGCCAGCCCCCTTTATTGGCTGTGTTCATATAACTCAAGACACCGCCGAGCACACTCTGTTTGGGTACCCATACTGGGATGGGTTTCACAAGCCTCTGAGCACCCGGATTGGTTACCGACCAAGTGTCAGGGATCTCAGAGACATCCTCTGCGGTCCAAGGCTTAAACAACTTCCAGCGGAGCCACACGAAAAGTCAGCGATCCTGAAGCTGAGGAATTGTTTAGGCTCTTAAATGGAATGTTGGAACTCATTCTTACGGCAAAGGAACAAGAGGAAAGAGCATGGCAGGCCCCCGAAGGCGGAGATATACCACTGGATCTCGGAAACTGAAACCCTAGTCAAGATTTATGTAGCCGAGGGCAACCTTGGGAGAGTAGAGGCTCTCGCACCGTTTTATATATAACTGTATTGTTGTTGTAATAGTAGTGAGTAGGAGACTTTCCACTAAAAATAGGATGTATTTGATTTGTTTAAATAAACGATCGGGGCAGGAGGAGAAGTATTGGTAAACTTGGTTCCTTCTCAGGTCCTCGATATCACGAGAAAAAAAAGATACCTATGTAATTGGCAGTAAAATACAAATAAAGAATATGTAATTAGCACCACATCTATATAAATATTAAATTTGGTTTCAAGTTACAGTTTCAATTACAATTATTGGAATTCACCTTATAAATTTACCAAGTCCACATAAGTTATAGTACATAAAATGTGAATAACAATTACGACAATAATTAAATATTAATGAAAATTTTATGTAAAAAAAATATATATAATATTTTTGATTTTTAAATATTATTTTATTACTAGGTAACTAAAATGTTACTTATTTATATAGATACATACAGGCATCACCTACAATTACAATTACAATTACAATATTAGAGTACTTTTTTTATTTTATTGCAATTTTTTTACCGAAATGTATCTATTAAAATGTATAATGAACTTGATCGATAAATAAAATATACTTTATAGGTACATATGAATAGGAATGAAAAAAAAATAGATATACAGACATATAAACTTGCACACACTTATATTATGCACTGAGTAACATAAAGCACGCGACGTGACGCGTACCTATATTTAAATATAATATACGTATACAAACATATAAA
>WHPZ01572663.1:0-11102 GCA_016617965.1 Macrosiphum rosae | reverse complement strand
ATAAAATTACCTACTAATGGTTAATAATATGCATTCATTAAAAATAATAATTCTTAACATACCTATATTCTGTTTATTTGGTTAGGTTAGATTCACTTTTTACACATTCAATGTAACATATTGACACAATAAATATTTAAATAATACATATCATTACAATATCAGAACCCAACCTCCTTACTATGTGTATCGGGTATCCAAAATAATAATATAACGTTTAAATTGTTTAGTTCAGTTAACTTCCAGGATCAATTTTGGCTTTTGATAATCTTTTTTTAGGCTGTAATTGTGATACATTTTTGAATTAATACAAAATAATAATATTAATAATGTTTAATTTTTTTCCAAAATATTCATATTAATTTTTTTTATACATTTAAAATTACTTTTCAAGTTATAAAAGTTACAATAACACTGTTTAAAGAAATAATTTAATTTTGTTTCCTTATCTCTATTTACGCAATTATTCTGGTTGAATTTAGTTCACTAACTACTTAATGTGGGTTTAGTTGTGTCTATATTAATTATTAAAATGTAATGAAAAAAATTGCCTATTCATCTAGGCTATTAAGCTTGAATGATCTACAAATAAATTTTGTGTTCTTAAAATATCTATTAATATTTAATATATTCGGTTAGGCCAAAAAATGTTTTCAATTTTTATTATTATTTCTTAAAAACATTAAAATCTTCTTATACACAAATGTTAATTCAATTTTGTTTATTTTTTAAATTCATCCATGAAAATATATTTGTTTTTAACTCTACAGTGTGTATTACTTATTGCTTATGAATACAGATTCAATGTGATGTTTAATTATCATTTTTAACGAGTAAATTAGTATTTAATAAATATATAATTCTTAACTCTATAGTCATAACTCTTTTATTTAAGATTTTTATGTAAGTTAAAACAATGCAGTTACTAAGCTTGAGGTAAATGTTATAAAACATTTTATGATGGAGTATGTATACCTATATTAGTTTAATGAGTATAAATATTTTAAATTTATCATTTACTTTAAAGTTTTAATTTAAATTATTATTATAAATGTAAATGGGTCATTAATAGAATTTAAGTCACTATTTATAAATCACTTTTAAAAAATAAATGATGGAAGCTCTCTCAGATACCACAAAAATATTAAGCTAGAAATGCAGAAATTAAAAATACTTGAATACTTGTATTTTTATCAATATGATGAACAAAATTGTGTATACTAATAGTTTTTAATACTACAATTTTAATATTTGAATGTAAGCACCTAGTTTAAGAAATTGAAATAACAAATGTTGCATTTCTTTTAAAAATTGAAATTATTAAAGTTTGAGAATGCATATTTGAATAAATCTGTTTTATTAAATTGATACTAAATTAAATTAATTGTAGAATATGACTTAATGAACAGTTACAATTATTTTAGGTATGGTTTATTGGTGCCAACGGTGAAGCATATGAAGTTTTATCTTGGTCACAAGGAGTTGTCAAGATTTTAAAGTTCATACCTTCACCATTGCCGGAATTGAAATTTCGACAAGACCCATTTGCTCATAAAAGGCCATTAATTGCACTGTGTGATAACTCTGGCGCTGGACCACAGTTTTGTTCTGTCAGTTTTATATCATTAACATGTGGAGATGTGGTATTTAAATATAAATTAATAAATACACATGATCTTTATTTATAAATAGTTAAACTGATGATTTTTTTTAGGTTAAAACAATTAAATTTAAAAATACTGTAGTTGATATTGCTGTAAATAGGTTTGCTATAGCAGTAGTATTTGTAGAACGAATTGCAGTGTTTGATGCCCTCACCGTAGAAGACATAACTACAATTACTACGTGTTATCCTAGTCCTGGAATTAAATTAAACCCAATCGCATTGGGAACAAGGTTATTTTAATTTTAATTAATATGTATGTAGTATAATTTTTACAAATTAATTTGAAATAACCAATAATAGGTGGTTGGCGTATTCAGATCAAAAGTTGATCTCTTGGAACCGATCTACGGGTGGATATGAGGGCGAGAATGGCCATTCATATACAGCTACGGTTTTACATGCAGCAAAATCATTAAGCCAAAGTTTGAGAGATTTAAGTGGCTCTGTAGCAAATAGTATTACAGGCGTGCACAATTCAAATTCAACTCATAACATATCAGTTGCAAATGACTCTAATCAAATGAATCCAGGAATAATTACCATAATTGATATCAAAGTATGAATTAATAAATCTAACTATTAATAATTGGAAAACCAGCTTTATTAAATTTAACTAATGTTTCATTTTTTTTAGAATAAAGTGTTAAAGGAAAATACCCCACAAGGCCCTGATATTATTGCTCATTTTTCAGCACACTGTGAGGCTATTGTGGCCTTAAATTTTGACCAGTCTGGTCTCATGTTAGTGACTGCTGATAAAAACGGTCATAGATTTAACGTTTTCAAAATACATCCTAGTATATTAGGTTCTTCATTTGCAGCTGTTCATCATTTGTATACGTTACATAGGTACATACTTATTTAATTATGCAACATTTAATTTACTATTATAATTTTTATACAAATTGTAGAGGTGACACAACAGCTAAAATTCAAGATATTCAATTCTCAAGTGATTCAAGATGGGTGGCTGTAAGTTCACTTAGGGGAACAACTCATATATTCCCAATTACACCTTATGGAGGACCTATTGGTCTACGTACTCATTCAACACCACACATTGTAAATAAATTATCAAGGTAATATTGAAAAATATTTTTCAACGTCTTGTTTAAATTAAATTGTTGTTGTAAAGAAAAATATTTTGTTTAATCTTGAAATTACATTTTAGGTTTCATCGCAGTGCTGGTTTAGTGACTGATGGTCGAAACAGTCCTGTAATGACTGAATCATTACAGAGTTCTCAAATTGTGTTGCCATACTCTAATCCTTGTGTGGCACCCGTACCACATTCAATTATTGTACATTCATTGTGCCAAATCCGATCACAAAGTAATAAGTTAAAACCTGACGAAACTGGGATAACAACATATATTAGACTGTCTACTTGTTTTTCTCATGGTCGTGTATTGGATACAGCTATGATCAGAGAAATGTCCAACATAACTTATAATCCCAAGAAAAATATTGCAGATTCTCTATATGTGATGACTAGCAATGGTATTCTTACACAATATGATATGTATCCTATACATTCAAATGGTAAGCAGAAATGTAGTAGTATGATAATGTTTAGTTTTACGAATTACAACGACTTTATTGTATAACTGAAGTTTATTAATTTTTATAATTAGCAATATCCAAAGAAAAAATATTTGATGATACAATGATAGAACTAAACATTGAACCAAAAACCGAGTGGAATCTGTACAAACCACCTCTTCATGCATCTACTGTTAACCCCCCATTAAATCGGGGTAATCCGTTGTTAGACCTTTATATGAATTTTCCAGTCACGAACCTGTCAAATATTTCTGAAAAGAATTCTTTAGAAAGCATTGATGAACGTTGGTTATCTCAAGTAATATAAAAAAAATGAATTATTAATTTTATTTTAGTTAGTATACTATAAAAATAAATTTATAGGTGGAAATAAGTACACATGCAGGCCCACATCGACGCCTTTGGATGGGACCACAATTTGTATTTAAAACTTGTGGTTCTTCATTAGGGTAAATAATTAATTATATTATATTTAACAATTTGTATATTAAATAATTTTACAGGAGATCAGAATCTGATACTCAATTGAGTGAAATTGAAAATGTATCATTGTTATTAAAATCAAATCCTGTTAGTGTTCCACAAAATAATATCAACAGACAGAGCACTCCTGTGTTCATTGAATGCGGTTCAAATAGTATGTATAGTCAAAAACAATTGATTACTATATGATAAAAATATTCACATGCTGCTATGTTATTAATAAATTGTAATTTCATTTGATTATTTATTTTACTCAGATTTAAACTGATGCTATAGTTAACAATGCTTTCTTGATTGGTTTATTTTAATAAAGTGACTAATGCAATTATAAATGAAAGTTTGGAGAGCATTAGTTTTAATTGATGAGTCTGTATCATTCTATTCACTAATTTCATCAAACATTCTATTACAAATTATCAAATATTATAAGTGGCATTTTTTCGATTAAATCTGTTGTTATACTGATTTAAAGAAAGTCTTCATGTAATTTGAGAATTTTTAAATCGACATAACATACTAATAGACACTTGTTTGATACTATTTAGTCTTTACATCCACTGTTTATCTACAATAACTAAAACATTTTGCGTAATTTATTCTGCATACTATTTTATGAGAACCATCAACTGAACTGCATGAATTAATCATAGCATTTTGACTAATAGAACTTTCAGTGTATTTTATACTTGCTTCACTATCAAGGAATGTTTATAATAAAATGTCGCCATTAGTCTTATATAAAATACTTTTAAAATTATATTTAAATACATCCATTCAGTAAATATTTGAAACATTTTTCTAATTTTACTTATTTAATTGTATGTCAAGTAGGTAAGATAATTAATCTTAATTAGTTTTTACTTAATCACACATTTTAAATAGTTCACAAACTTAACCAGCACAAATTATTGAATCTTATTAGTAGTCGAGTCAGCCCAATAAATCAACTGTTTAGCTCCTAAACCTGTTTTTATTACAACTTTTTACCATTATAACCCCTGCATGTACTTTGAGCATCAATTTCCATAAATTCTTGGGAATAATAATACGCTCTTGATAATATATAATACCTTCCTCCACTGTAATATCATCTTTTAGCTTTCAATAATGATAGTTTTGTGTGCAATCATACGTACACAGATACATAACTAATTTGATTTTTTTATATTGAACCTTATATTTAGTGATTTTGCTCTCTCTTATATATAAAGTATATTTACAACTAACAGAGTGTAATTCTATCGATTCAGTACCAATTAATATATTGTCAAAAAAAAAATTATAACATTCTTAATATCTCTAAAATGTTCCTAATTTTAATTTGGGAGGGAAGAATTTCTCTGGGCAGAAAAATGGCATGCTCTTAAACCTGTATAAACCAAAAAGATTACTGAATGTACACAAGTGACTAGGTGACTCATCAATCAATTCTACTTACTAAAAGTATACCTCTGTAAACTGTTTTTTATTTATTATTAAAGATCTCAGTTCTTTTAGTGGATAAATTTATCTCTTATTAGAACCTTGTTTTGTTTGCTAGAGTAGGATCTAATTACACTCACTAACTTTTGTTTTGTTTTTAAATATTATTGTACCAATATTTTGGCCTCACCATGAGGACTATGATTATCTTTTAATTATCCTGCTACTATACTGCTCTCAGTAATACCATTAATTTTAATCCTATATTCTTCAGGAAGTATACCTTTAAATACAGTTTTGTATTTTTTTTTTTTTTAAATCCAGAGTATCGTTCTTTTACACAAATCATTGACTTCACTAGCTTCACCAAATTATTTTTCTTTCAGAAACTTTATAAGATGACAAACAACATATTTTATATTTTTTTGACAAAATAATTCCACAATTCGCACAAATTCAATCTCAAACATATAATATGTTTGTATTCTCCAAATTCCCCCTTTTTTTTACCAGATTTGTTAGTTTTCTTAAAAACTTACCAAAAAACTCACCACCCTCTATTTGTATGCTTCTTGAAAGATTTAAACTGCTCTATTACAATTTTTTTTTGTTCATAATTGTTTATTATTGACTCAAAAATCCTAGCCACACCAAGTGGTTTGGATTTGATTTCTGATAGATTTAATAATTCAACTAATTCATATGCATCATATTCATTAAGAAGCACAACTTTCAAAGGCTGTCTTTTAGATTGAAACTAATTTATTTTTAGTTACAAATTACATTTTTTTTTTAAATAATTGTATGTTCATGACTATGTATTGCTCATTAATATCAAGCTACATCTGTACAGGTACGATGTTTAACTTTGCAATATTGTATTAATTGCAGTTAGATGATTAATAAATAAAAACATTGATTTATGATAAAACATCAATTAAGTGATAGTCTGCAACAATAAATAATTTATTAATTAGACCTTATTACCTATCTAGGATAATATTATATGAATACAATTTTTAGAAACTTATTTGATTAGATTTATTCAGTTTTCAATGACTTTTCAGAAATTAAGGTATAATTATTTTTGTAAATCTTAATTCTTTTATTAGTTTGCTTATACAATGATTTATCGGTTTCAGATAGTTTTGATTATTCACCAAAATTTTTAGACTTAAATCAAGGCGATTCATCTGATGTATCATCTGATCAAGGTGAAATTAAAATATTGGAAGATTTGGCAGAAGCCATGAATGAAAATCTTCAAATTAATAAATCAGGTAATTGTGTTGAAAGTTATGTAGGTATGTATTATCTTTGTGACATTTATTGAATATGATAAATTCTTCGAAATAGTTTTTGGTGACATTTAACTGGAATCTTTAAAATTGATTTATTTATACATCTTTATTTGAACATTATATTTGGATTAAAAAGGACTCTTCACTCTTCAAAATAAGGCTTTCAAAAAAAGAAAATCATGGTGTATGTAGTCAATCCAAAATTGATTTCACTAATTCAATTAATGTAAATTAAAAATATTTTTATAATTATATATTATAATATGCATATTTGATTTTTAAATACATTTTTATTCAATAAACATTAATGATAATGTTTAAATTAAGTTAATTTTGTATGTTGTAGTTAATTGTCTTTAATTTTTTAGAACATTCAGAACCCGAGGTAATCGAGGAGAGTGACCAAATTCTAACTCAAATAATGTCTACAAAAAAATGTAAAAAAGCTAAAAAGAAAAAAAACAAGTAATAGCTTAACCCATTCTATTTTTTTTAATTTATATATAACATTTTGAATTTAATCAAGTTACCAATGTTTAAGTCTAAATCATTTCATTTTAAATGAGAACTATATTTTGTGTCCTTTTATTCTTATAATGTAAGTCAGTCATTGCTATTCATTGTACATATAATAATAATTATTATTAGGTTTTCATCATACTTATTATTTTAAGTTAACTTAATCTCTTATTTAATTTTTGTTAAAATGTGTCTATTTTATGTGTACTGAATTGTCAAGTATTTTGATCAAAAATAAATAAAATAAAAATTATATTTTATAATTAATTAAAATATGTAAACTTAAACATTATTTAAATAAAGTTTCATCGATTAATGAATACTAGTAATTACATTTTACATGCCATTATAATGAATCTACAAAAGCAAGTTGTGATGCAGATATTATCATATTAGGATTTGAAGCAGGAGAAATAGAGTAGATCATAATTTTTTTTTAATATTGTTAGTTTGATTTTCATAGGCTATACTAATGGTAATTTATTAAACAGTAGCTAATAGATAATTATTTATATCTGTGTTACCAGTACAATATTTGTTTGAACATGGAAAAGTTTTATTTTTAGTTATTCTTACAATCAAATATAATGTATGGATTGTATTGTTTTTAAATTAAATCAAGTGTTAAAAATTACAAAATTATACTTAGAATATTAAATTATACCTAGTATAAAATTATTATCATTTATTGGTATATATTTTACTCTACGACTATTCTGACTGTGATTCTTGAAGATGGCGGTATTTTAATATCAATAGTCCTCAATAGTCAAATGCTAAATATAACTAAAAACTGCTTGCACAACATTTAATTTTTAATTATAAGCTGAATTACAAATTTAAATTTTATAGTTTTAATCTACAAGTGTATAGATGGGTATTGCCATATTGGCAGTGTTGTATTTATGGGGAGGCATTAAGTGCACTTGCCACGGGCCCACACAATTTTTAAATAATGAAAAAAAATAAATATTGTAATGTTGTAAGTAAAATATGCATATTGTTATACATTTTTCATTTTAGATTAAGAGCGAAGCAAAAGAATGTATTGATTTTACAATTTTACAATACCCTTTAAAATAAAGGTGAAAAGTTATAAAAAATTAAAATACAGTAAAATTATATGTAGGTACATAATATAACATATATACAATATATAAATCATATTATTTTCAATGAATTTATAAAAAGTTATAATGTATGCAATATTTTTGTTTACCTACCTAATATAATATAATAACTAACTCTACTTTATTTTAAACGCTTTTAATAAAAATACAATAAAATAAGGTAAAAATAGAAATATACTATTTTTTTTTTTATTTCAAATCGCTGAAATTAAGAAATGTATCTAAATAAAATGTATTTTGTACACGTCATGTTTTAAAACAAATTTAACATAATAAGTATAATGAATATAATATTATGTATACTTATTTTGTATACCCAACTGTTTATATTATAAAGCAATATTTTCATTTTATTAATTTAAATAATGTTTTTACTTATAATATTATCAAATTAAATGTACACAAAATTAATAAATATGACCAGGTAAGTTTTAAGAATGTCATAGGCGAGCACAGACTTCAATTTCCAATCGGACCTGGAACAATTAGAGCCCCAATACTCTGACAGTGTCCCTAATTCTTTTTTTAACAGATTAACTTACCTTCTAATATTGTAAATTAATAACATTGTAATATTTATATGTATAAATATAATCAAGTTTAGACAAGTTGTATGTGCACACAAGGTTTTTAGGTGCTAATTTCTATACAATAAAATTTTAAATTCTTCAAAATTAAATGATATAAATACAATTATGTATAAAAAGAAGAAAACACATAAATCAAAATTTAAAAAAAAGCTTGGTTTCACAAACAAAAATTGTATACACATATCATATTAATACGTAATATATAATATATGCATCTACATATATATTTTGTAACTAGTATATAAATGTGTAATTAAAGTAGAGTTATAAATGAATTCTCCTATTTCCAGTAATTTTGAATTCGTCAAGCAGTCAATCAATGTTAATACTAGATGTTAGTTCTGACTTCTGGTTCAGTAAAGATTAAAGGATGTCAGAGCAATATTTTTTTTCTCTCTCAGACTCACGCACAACATAGTTAAAAAGTTTTCACCCAAAATCGTTTTTTTATGGTTTTTGAGCTATCTTAGAGTAAAATCACCCATTTTCAAAATTATAGTGTTAATAAATCTGAGGGTATAACATATCGATTTTATATTTTATTATTATTTGACTTTGTACTCAATTTTCAAAAAAAAAAAAAAAAGTAATTTAAATATCCATTAAATTGCTTTTGAGACAATATTTAGACAGATCAATTTGTCATACTCTCAAAAAAATGATTCTTAATTGTTTTGGTAACGGGTAATTTAACTGTAAGATTACCCGAAAACATAAAAAAAATGATTCTGTTTAAATGTGTACAGAACATATTTCTACAGAATCTATGGTGCGCGTGGGCTAGAGAGAGAAAACAAACAGTACACTGACTTCCTTTTGGTGCATAGTACTTCTTAATTTATTTTTTAATACCTATTGTGAATTTTGAAAATAACCTATTTGTAGGAATATCTTGTGACTGGTATTACATTGAATAATTTTAGTACCTACTGTAAAAAATCTATTATATGATTTTATTTAATTATTAGTATTAGTATGTCAGTATGTGGTTTACCATCGGTAGCTAGGTATGTATAAAACGATGTTTATATGTATAACTAACCTATTAATGTCTCCACAGTCATAAAATATCATAATACATATTTTGTACACAATATTTTTTTTAGATGAATAAAATTAATGTTGTGGTACACACAAATATTTTAATTTTATTTCACTATCACTAAAAAAAAAAAAACGTTTAAACATATTATTATAGTTAAATTGTTATAATATACATACATTTTATTTTGCCCATAAAAAGATTCAGACACCTATGAAGATTGCCAAAGTTAAATAGTTCATGGTCCCTTTATAAGACAAGGTAAATTGTGATTTGTGAGAATATAGCTCTCACTATCGATGTATGTACTTACGCTGACCATTCTGGTTAGCACAAATACCTATAATATTAAACGTGTTTCAAGTTAATTATTTTTATGGTTGTGAACGTTTCATTTTTAGTCGGTTCCTCTGAAATTTGAAAACTGAACGCTTCGATTTTGATTTCTTTTTTATGTTTAAGAGTGTAACTTTCACGCCTTTGATGCTGTAATATAAAATCAATAACATTATGGTTATGAAATGTAGTAAAAATGTATTATAACTATAATAATAATATTTATCTTTTATTAATTTTACATTTTATCGTATTTCTTTATAACTAAAGAATATAGCTTTTGATTTTTAATACAAAAATATCTAGGTATAGGCCATAAAAAAATATATTTTTATTTAAAATCTGTGTACCTACCTACCTTAATATTTTCCGTATTATCGAGGACCGGATTTGTATTACAGCTCTCCGGCCCACCATACCTACCTACCTAACCTACCTACAGCTTAATTTTTTGTATAAATTTAACTTTGAAGCGTTAAAAGGTTAGGTTCCCTAACCATTTATTGGGAGTTAAAGTATCTAGGTCATACGTACCAAAATCATTATACAACTACAGGAAATAAGTTTTTAAGGAGTTCATTACGTTTGAAAAGTAGGTGTGCTGTGCTGTGTGCCTATATAATAAATATTATCATTGGTGTGCTTGCCTATTATAACGCATGACTGCACGCACTTGCACATCATGTCGGTGATGTTGATTCCATGTGAAAAATTAATTAAACTTCTAAACTTTAGCAACAGTATTAAGCAGAGTTTAACTAAAAGTTTTATAGATACTTAAATTTTAACATTTTAAAAAGTAGAAGTAGGTGTGAGAAGGTCATATTTGTTTTCAGAAATATTATCGCTTAACTTAATTAGTTTGATTGTCTTGAATAGAATGTTTTAGTAGGTACAATATACGAAATAATTACTGTTTACATCGCTTTAATAGCTATAATCATTGATTATACAAAGTTAGTAGGTATCTATTATTCATAGTTATTTTAGATTCTGAGCAGAGCTATATATTTATTGATTTTACAATGAAGTATGTTTTAGATTCTGAGT
>WHPZ01572662.1:0-12991 GCA_016617965.1 Macrosiphum rosae | reverse complement strand
GCTTGTGAAACATCCAGAAAGACACAGGTGCAATATAATTTTTTCTCAAGGAAGAAAGAAATTGCATCAACTATCTTGTGAGCTTGATGGATTGTAGAATGTGAAAAATGTAAATATTAAAAAAAAAAAAAATATATTAACTTATAGTTGATTATAGTGCTGGTTAGACCGCAGAGGCTAAGGTATAATACTGCAGGAATTTTCATATGATTTAAGACATAGCTAAGCTACATGAAATATGTATTATAATATGTAATAATGATAAAAATTGGTTTTTAGGGTTCCGTACGGTAAAACGGTAGCCTATTATTAAGGCTCCGCTGTCCATCCGTCCGTCCGTCTGTCACCAGGCTGTATCTCATGGACCATGAAAGTTAGAAAGTTGAAATTTTCACAGATTATGTATTTCTGTGGCTGCTATAACAACAAATACTGAAAATTCTAAAATATATAATATAAGCAGTGTTGCCAACATGTTTATAGATGATGGTACGGGACCCTTCGTGCGCGAGTCCGACTCGCACTTGGCCGGTTTTTTCTATTTATTTTGTTATACAGCATAACATGTATTTAGGTTTATTTGGAAATTCTTACTTGTTAGGCAAGTAGGTACTTGATATTTTGTCTTTTAAATGAGAAACATATAACTGTTAAGGTTTATCCTGAAAAATAATTTAGATTGACGAAGAAAAGCGGGTTGAGCTTACAATTTTTGGTGCAGTACTGCAAGTGAACCACCAATATATTAGTGTAGCATTAGTATATAATATAATATAATATATTATTTTAGTGTGTGGGTGGTTTGTTGAACATTTACCAACCAAAGTGGTTGAAATAATTAAGTTAATTTAGTCATCAGTTAGCAGTTAAACTCAAATTCTACTGAAGGGGTTTCATGAGTGAGTAAATATTACTATTAAATCTTTGGCGACGATATTATTTTTGTGTAAGTACCTACACGTTTTTACAATTCGTATAAATTTACAATTTTTGTAACCATAATTCCCTATTCCTCGGTTTATAACATTTAAACACCACTGCATTGTTGGGTGATGTAAAGTTGAATATTTATTTAAAATTTTTAATCATCCGATTAAAGTTTGATTGTTGCCCGTGGATCTCGTGAACAGTGTATGGTATAATATACCTACATAATACGCCGATTATAATATTCACCTTTTTCGTCACCTCATCATCAGCTGTCTTTCGGTTCGTCGATATACCTCGGACCTAGGTATTGCATATAAAAAGCGATCGGTAAATCAGGCCATTTTAAAAAAGGACATTTTTTGTCATCGACCGCCGAAAACTCGTTATAGTGATTGGTTTTTAATTTGCGGTTTGTTTATTTCTGGAGTAATATTGTCTATACATGAGTATTAACAATTATTATATTGTCATATTTTTTTTTTATTAAAAAGTAAAGGCTATTATCTCTGCATATACATATCATGCACAAAACAAATAAACCAACATTGACCAACACTTGCGAGCATGCATGCTACCACTATAATACAATTCATAAGAACAGCTCTTTCAACCACCCAAAACCTCTGATTCTCAACCTACATCATCTCTTATACTGAAATATCCGGAAAACATCCCCGTCGTCGCAAACACAAAAAGTAGCAACGTGATCTTCTAAATAACATTTAAAGTATTATCTATTTATATCTAACCTTGATTTATGAGTTCATGACTCGCAAATGTAGTGTAAATGGATTCTCTCTTCCCTCACGTTGTCTCAAATATTATGCCTTGCTTAATGTTATAGCAAAATATATTATTTACTTATAACAATAATACTGTTGCATTATGCCTAATTTATTCACACCTCGCCACTGCAGGGCATAGGTACCTGTTGGCAGTTGGATTTGACGACGATGACGAAAAAATAATCCTCTCCGGACCGATCGTCGTCGAGAACAGCAGAGTGGAGGCGCCTCACATACGCGGGCGCCGTCAGTGGCGGCGGCGGCGGTGGCGGCGGTGGCGGCGGCATCGTCGACGACACATGAGTACATGACCGACACCTCGACGCGGCCGTTAGTAGTTTCCCGCGGACCGCCGACGCCGGACGACAATCGCCATCACGCAAGACGCGGACGCATCACACGACGACGACCGTTGCGCCGCGCGCGTTTCGAAACAACCGTTTGAATCCGTCGCGCAAACGTCTGCAGTGGTCGCGGCCGGTCTTCCCTCGTCGGTGTGTCTTGAGTGCGCGCGCGCTGTCCGTCCGTCCGCCCGTCGTTCCGTCGGTCAGTCCGACAGTGCGTCAGTTCGTCAGTCCGTCCGCTGCAGCAGTACGCACGATTTCGCCGTCTTATCGCCTTGACACGTGCGCGGGCGCGCGTGCGATCGCGATTTCCGACGTCAACGCCAAACGATTATAATATCATTATTACTATTATTAATATTCAACGACTATCTCTGCTACACGGATATAATATTAACATCATATAATAATAATAATAATAATAATAATAATATAGTTAATCGCACGTCGCGTACGCCGCTTGCCGTTTACCGTCCGTACCGTTAATATAACAACGTACCGTCCGGTTTTCGGTCGTCAAGCTGTCGTCGTACAGGAGCGACTCGTCGGTGGCCGGCGGCGGCGGCGGCGCGAGCAGCACCGGAAGCGGTTGCTATCCGAACAGCGAATACCACGGTGGCGGTAACAAAACGTACCGGCACAAGGGCCGGTCCAAGTCGGCCACGTGTAAGTACGTGGACGACAAGCCGAAGAAGAAGAAAAAGTCGTCCGCCGCCGACTCGTCGTCGTCCTCCAACAGCGTGTCCTTAGCGTCCATACCCAACACCATCAAGCTGTCCATGCTCAACAGCGGTCTGTTGCCGTTATGTAAGTTGTGCGATGCGCACGAGTTTTCTTATCAGTTTTCGTTTCCTCGTAAAAAAGTGTTATATTATCAAATAAAAAATATAAAATAATATACGAAGAAATAAATGGTCATCGTAAGTATGAGGATGAAAAAAGTTTTAAACAAAGTATGTGCAGGTGCGTATACCTGCAGAATATTTAAATGTGTTATTGGTCAGGAGATGATTGGAAGAGGTACTCGTAAATATTTATTAAAAGAAGAGGGACTCCCCAGCCCCCTTGTTCCCCCTCAATTCAAGCACTGTCAGTCATAATAGGTACTTCCTATTCTATACCTATAACTGGGTGGTACATAAATATAATATTATTATTAGTCTATATAGCCTATATGGTCTTCAGCGAGTAAACGCCTAATCGGATTAGGTGTGGTTAGGTATCGAACAGGTGCGATCCCGCTCATCGCTCAAATATTATGCAGTTTGTTATAGGTTAGTGTGGATATACCTTATTATAAGACCACATTGTCTTGAATAATTGAAATGATTAGGGTAGGTATACGTTCTGAGCAGCTAATATTTAATATTTAATGTGGTACATATTATTATCATCTGATGGACATGTCCACGGCGTCTATGAGTCAGAACGAATATAATATTGTTCGTGACAATATATTAGATACGTGCTATATAAAATGTTCAGAAAATGTACACTAAAAATTCTTTTCGTTCCTTCCGTAAAAATAAATATATCAACATATCAACCGTCCACAACACTACTAATCCGTAATTGGATATTATATTTTCGGGCTAAACCAGGATAAACGACTATAACCTGTGTAGTATAACTCCAACCTGCGTATTATAGTAATATCTAGAAATTTCGCTTTATTTTTAAAGTAGTTTACGTTTTACTATAATACTTACTCGTATAATTAAAACAACAATCGTAATAATTATTATTGAAATATTTGAGAAAACCGAAGAACTCGGTCAGCTGTAGAGTAGTTCTCAATTAGTCGAGTGTGTACCTCCTCGTCGGTCGTCATAGAATATAAGGCCGGGTCCACATCACAGGCCAAGAGAACAAACAAAACACATAAAATCGACTTTTCCCGACACAGACGGGACAATTTAAATTGTTTATCAAAGCTGAAACAAAACTAGAACCTGACTCTTTTTGGATATAACCGTCACTGTTGTAATGGATGTAATCAATTTGAATGCGGTGATAAATCATTTACTTATAATATGAAATAACGAATCTGAGCGTAAGACTATATAGGGTGGATATCTAATTCAAATTATAGTGAATCAGTGTTTGCGTTATATTGCATAATATTGCGATATAATTAATTGCGTTCTCTTAATTCGGTAGGTCGAATTAATTTTTGCAAAAAATAAAAAGCATATATATAACTAATAACTTATAAGTCGATTTGTGTTAGAGGTAGATAGTTATAGAATTTTAAAATAGATTGTAGATTATAAAACTAACAAACAAATACAGTTAAGTAATATTATTATTTAGTATATGATAAAAAAAAAGATATAATAAAAATTATACAATTTAAAATAATTCAGTAGAACGTGAAACATAAACGAATAAACAATTTACATTAAAATATGAGAAAAACATTAACATAGAATATAAAGTATACAATTACAATTATGTTTATGGTAAATTGCTTAATAACCAATTATTTATTAATCTATATTTTTGTTTTTATAATATAATAATTTATGTTTTACTTGAAAGTTCAATTAATTTACTATAGCAGGTTCAATGTATATAGTCTATGAATTTTTCACCACAAGTGTTTATGAGTAATTCAATTTAAAATCTATAGAACTGAGTTGTCCTTTATGTATTAATGATACTGTACTTCCATACTGTACTACTATTTTTCTTTACCCACTTTACAGTCATTTTTTAAATTTTTATAGCTTTGATTCTTAGAACCGTTCATACTTTTTAATATCTACACAGATTCTTAAAATTGTTCATTGTTGAAGTTGTAATTGTTTTAAATAGTTTTCGGATAATCCACCCCGCAATAAACGTCTAAATTAAAAAACCGTCTGATAAAAGGCTAAATATTATACACTATGCGTTATATTTAAAGGAAAGATATTTTTAAGTTTATAAAATGCATGAAACTATGAACCGAAGAACGTAGTCGCATTTCTATGTTGTTTATATTATGTAAATTCCAACTCGAGTTGCTATCGAATGTTAGATATACCAAAATATCTGGTACATATTGAACCCTTGACATTTTTTTACACACATCATAATCATTGGATAAGTTAGGAATATAGCACTCCGACAATTGTTTAACTTATACTTATTTTATCCGAAATGCTTCACGGCTTCATTTATTCAAAATAAACACAGAAGAAAGCTGCACTGCACAATATTATAAACTGGCATAAAACAGTTTTTAATAGAAAAGTAATTACCGATTCTCGGGTTCACGGCGTTTATACGATCTTGGGCTTCTTTAATTCTGTATAAATTACGTTATGAATTATAATATTATAATAAGGAATATTCTTCGGTTATTTATAAGACGTACTTTATGTAAATCTACCAAACAGAAATATCGTGGGTATACCAGCTAGTATTGTTAAAATATTAAAAGTTGATAACCGTATATATTGTGTACATGTTTCGACACTCGTACAAAATGTCTTTTGTGATGAATTTAAGCATAATAATTAGTTTTGACGAGTAATGATAATAATTTTAGTGGATAAACAGTAATAACTCAATAAATATCTTTCGGAAAATTTTGATTTTTTACGATCATAACTTACGGATGTTGCACGATTTGCATATTTAATTATTATAATATAATACCACGATTTCGGTAGCACGTTATAGTGAGGTTTACCCAAATCAATGGCCTGTCCCGTTTTTTATTGGTTGTCCCCGTCCGACCATTACAGTATTACACAGAACCGCATTTGAGGTTTAAAATTGGAATGGAACATTATTCATTAGCACCGGCCAACGTTCAAACCTTCGTTTTTTATGTTTTGAAAGTGATACAGCTTTTTTAAATAGGAAACCCATTAAATTGCACCAACTAATGCATAAAACAAACTTTATCGATTAAAATCGGGCTTAAATCAACTTATCTCGTAATACTTTGTTTAATATAAATACACAATATAATCTATAAATCATTATTTATGTGTAGCTATACATTATTATTATTATGAGGCCATAAAGTATTTTATTTTTTCAAGTATCCAAAAAATTTAGCTCAGTTGTATAATTACACGTATTTGTGACAGGTATTAAAACAACATTGAGACACTCTTTTGAAATAATATTAGAAGTAAAAGTTTGTGTTTCATCGTTTTATTTCGTCATCATTTATTATTGAAAATGTAAATTGAAAACATGCGATTTTTTTTTTTATTTCCTATTAAGGTTTACTTAAACATAAATATTTACTTCCGGTATCGAGCTTAACGGTTTTTCAAAAATGAAACTGGTCTTTGGTTCATCTAAAATTCTAAACTCTATCTGTATTAAAAATATTTTAATTTAATTAAAATCGTTTAAAACTATCTTAATATGTAAAAAAAGTTATAGTTTTACTTTTACAAAAGCTGTGCAAAACATTCGTGTAATAATACTATTATTATGTTATTATGAGAGAATAACTAAGCAGTAAAAATTATAGAGACACAAAAAAAAAAAATGTAAAATACCTATTTAATAAAATAAAAATTTTTAGGCCACTAAAATAAAACAAACATTATTAATTGTCTGTGTAATCAATTATATTATATAGGCAAGGCAGTTTGTTTTTTTAAACATTATGTTTAAACTGAAAACTATACAAGAAATAATATATCTTTACGATTTTAATAATTATCGAGTAAGTAATAGAATATTGTTATTTTATATTTTATAACTTGTAACAAATTAAGCCAAATACTATTAACGACACGTTTTTCTTCCATAACACATGGTATTTTTTTATAACCCATTACATAGAATGCCAAGACTCGCATAGGTCGAACATTATAGTATAATATACATTGCCCACACATAGTGTTTAGACGTTATATATACAAAATATAAAATGAACCATTGAAAAGACGGTGAATGTGTTTTCTGGTAGAAATGTAAAACGTCTATTGCTTCACACAACAACAACAACAATAATAATAATAATAATATATATATCAAAGTTTTCTAAATGCAATTTACGATTGTGTGAATATAGTAGTATACGTACCCTGTAATATACAAGTTTAGATACGACTATGAATGACTGCAATACGCCTTGTATACACGCGCTTACAATGGAAAAGTTCTCTATAGAATTAAAAAAAAAAAAAAAATCGTTATTTCAATTGTCAAATAAAAACATTGATTTTTTTTTAACGAACCAAATAAAATTTACTAAAAATAACCTAACCATACTAAAAAACCTTGTTTTGCATTTTCGATTTTTTAAAACATTTTTAATAAACAATATCATAGTGATTTATGATACGAGACTATGAGGCATATATGATACGTATCTATATTTTAGATATGATACATCATATAAATTATGATGTAACACTCGTGCATTGATTGAATTATACTAAATAGTATATATATTTATTTAATCAATACACATAATCGCATAATCAATGAACTAAACGTTGATTAAAAATTTGATCCAGTATTTTGTGTTTCAAATCAAGTAAAATATATTTGATGGTTATTTAGAATTTAGATATACCAACCATTTGGTTGAATTTAAATATTTTAAACTTTTTCCGAATTAGTACCTACCTAACTATCTGTTTTGAGTTGAAACGATTATTATTATATAATTTTGCTTTATTTAAAATTATTCGCCTCCATTATATATGCATCGCGTATATTAGGTATATGTTAGAACTTTCATTTTACCATTAGATATATAGTGGGTACTTATTACAAGTTACAAGTTTACAACCTACTTATGAGTTATGTAATATTATTTCAAGTTCTATATTTAAACGTTTAGTGATTTATTTATATAGGTACTGAAATTCATAATAATTTGAAATTACAAATATTACGAACCAAATAATATTATGATAATTAGTTTACACCAAATTAAAAATGATATTTCGATTAAAAAACATGTATCTATTTGTTTTGGTAAATAGTATTGAATCGAATATATTATTATGTTAGTATGTATAGTTGCATACTTAAATTTACTTTTATAGTATAATCTATTATTAGAGCTTAATAAAAAGAATAATGTTTTTTGCGTATAAATATAAACAGATTATGATTAATATATAATATTTGTAAATGGTGTGTATAGTTATTCATTTTTGTAAAATACATAAAAAATGTAATGCCCAAGAATGTTATAACATTAAAAATATCCTGAAACTGAATAAATTGTTTAACAAAAATAATTTTATAGTTAAATATAAATTGTTAAAATTCTAAGATTTTTTTTTACAACACTAAGAACGACTAATGAGTTTTCTATAATTTCGTTAAAGTCGGAATTTGCATAGGCTCATTAATTTAGTACCTACGTAGACACTGTGAAAAAAAATAATAAATTGTTTGGAATTTATTCATCCTCGAAGGCTCGAACACTGTTGTAGACATCTTATTAATGCTATAGTATTATAATTTTCTCTACCTTCAAATTACCAAATCGTTTTTATTGACATCGAAAATGTATAAAAAAAAAAAGGTTTAACAGATAGGTTTTTCCTGGTGAATGTCAACGTTTGAATTATAATATATTGTAATATATTATTGCCATTATGCCATTTATTCTTTTTTATAGTTTTTTTTTTTACAGTTGATGTACTTGTAATTTGTGTATTCACCGCTTTGTTGTTTAGGTATCGGGCCTGGTTTGCAAGTAAAAATAAAATAATGATATGCGAACACTTGATAAATAATATTATTTTAATATATAGGTCACAAAAAATCAAAAACATTTATGTATTCATACAAAAAAAAAATAAAATATATGAGTGAATTGATTTTAGATATGAGCTACGTTTAAAAAACCATAACAGTTTAGAATTATTCTAATTTACTTACCATAATCAACGAATAAACTAACAAATAAGTCGCACTGGCGACATGAATGAGAAAAAAAATCCGTATTTAAAGATTTTCAGTAAATACTGTAAATCTGCAATAAAAAATTGGTTTCATAATAAATATATTTGGTAATCATTCAGTGTAGTCTGAAGTTTTATCGAATCATAAGTCTTAATAATCATAAATATTATTCTAACCAAGTATAAAATTAGATATACTTTGACTTAAGTAGATATAAGACGTAAAAATAAATTCATTTTAATTCTACCATCTACATTGATAATCGATATTTGATGGTTAAGCAACGGACGAGGAAATATTAATTATTAATGAACGTTTTTATTTGTACATATTTATAACCGATATTGTAAATACATTATTTTTCCCCTAAAACCTATAAATACCCTAATTTATTGTTTGATGTATTTTAATTAAATATTATTTTTTCTGCCATCAAAATGTTTAATATTTTTATATTATATTTAAAAATGATTAAATCATTTTTGTTTTTTCACAAAGTTTTAGTTTACGCTCGGGTATTTAATAATGTATACTTATGATTGGAAATAATTCAATAAACATTTTTTGTTTTTTAAAAACGTTTGACTTGAAAATGTTTATTTAAAATTATATTATTAAACATAAATATAATTACCATACCGTAATCTATATAATACTAATATTAGTACAATAATTTATACTAGGTACCTACCGTTTAAAATACCATCAATTTGTCATGTAGAAAGCACGTCAATGAGTCATACATATTATTATTGATATTAATTTACAGTCTACACTTCAACGGAAGTAGGCGATCAAAGCCCTGTCACGTTTTGTACATGGAACTCGACTCTATTTAAATTATCAAACTTCTCAGAAGTCACTTAATTATCCACGGTATATGGATGCGATTTGTGGCACTGAATTCCAGTGTTCGTCCGACATATTTTAAAGAATCACTATATTGCAATATTTTACTAAACTTCCAAGTATAAATATAATACTAGGTAAATTTTTTTTACCTAACCTGCGTGCGTTTTGCTAGGTATATTAATATGATATTATATTATGAAATGTTCATTTAATAATTCATTTGAACGATATTAATTGTAACCGAGCTTGTCACTTTTCTTTTGATAAGGTTTTGTACAGTCTTGACGACCACAATGTGGAAAATAATAATTTTTCGATAAAATATAAATTTAACGTTGTTACAGTAATATTATCTACGATCATGTATAGAATAAATTTTACAGAGCTCTGAGCAGTAAATTTGTAATTATTCCCTTAATCTTAGGCCCAAAAATATAAGCGTTAACTTACAACCCTATCGTCTATTGGGTGTATGATTTATTTAATCTATCGTATTAAAATATTTCCAAAACCATGTTACAAGTTACAACTTATACACGGTTTACTTATTGAATCGGGCGTACACTGTTGACCGATGTTTTATTTTTATTTTAGGGGATGGTACTAAATTCCATACTAAATCATTGAATATAAAAAACGATTTTGAGGGGAGACAGTTCGAAAAAAAATTTTATCACACTTTGGTCGAAAAAAGGTCAAACATTTCAAATAACTATGATTAGCACAAAAAGAGTAAGACTATTTGAAAAATTATCTAGTACCAAAATTGTTATATAAATATTTCATAAAAAATTCAAGTTTATAGAACCTAATGTATTTTTTAATAACAACTTGTTTTCCATAAAAAATTTTTTTTTTCTTTTGAATAGTACTGAGCATTCTCATTTTTTAAATTTCCAAATTAACAGGTAGATCCATTTTGCTACCAGAGAACTACCACCGAAGCATCGAAGCATTTTTACTACCTATTAACCTAACCTAACCTAATTCATGTGAACACACAAAAAAGTAAAAAAAAAAAAAATACTATTTTTAAAAAACGCAGAATGCTTATAATAAATTGTAAAATCAATACGGTTATGGCACTGCTCAGAATCAAAAATGACAAAAATTGTTATTTAAATGAAAAAAAGAATAAAATATTATTAGACGAATCATACTACTCATAAATATAGGTTAGGTAGGTAATGAAATTCTGTGTAATAACAAAAAAGTAAACGATTTAAATAATACATTTCATTTATTTTTAAGTAAAAACGTAAATAAATTCTCGTGAAAAAAAATCAATTCTTTAATTAGAAAAAAAATTCGTTAACAGTCTTAAAAAAAAAAGTCATACCTATTTAATCTCAAAGATTCGTTGTCTATTGTGTTCCGTCGTAACGTCTAAAAATTAAATCTTCGTCGAACTTTCAACCAACTGAATTATCGTATTGTTTGTATGCATATTACATCCACTAAATGTGAAAACTGTATAATCTCAAATAACCATATACTGCAGTGGTTCATCTTTTGACTTTTCTGAATATTCTATAAACTGAACTCACATGATATACAAACTCTGAAACATGCATCTCTCATAATGAATACGAAAGGTAATATTTAGGTACCTATGTCGTATGTAATTAACCGATTTTAATATTCATATGTTTGAAAACTAATGTTTTTGATACTTAAATAAACTATATGAGCATTATATAGTATATGATACTCGTGTAGCTTTGTACACCTAAACCTAGCTAGTTTATTTAACGTCCATAATATTATGTCATATAATTTCTCGTATATTATGATAATATCATATGAATATATATATACCATTCTAAAGTAAAATATGAAATATATAAATTATTATGCATAGTATGTTTTTAACGGTTCGATGAAATGATAATATTAATTGCAGTTTTCACAATATTATATGGTACGCAAATTGCGAATATAAAATATAAACGTATAATATTATTGTTTAACTATATAGGTACTGATAATTAAAAGTGTATTGTTTAGTAGAACAATATTGCTAGGTATATACATATCGATATTGTCTATTAATTAATTATCATCGTTGATTAGAATTCATTTGGACATACATATTGAATACAATTATTCCTACAGCGATCTGTATACAAAACAAAGATCGCAAATTATATAGCTGTGGATCGCAGTTGGCTCAAACAAATGTTGTCAATGCGCTAAATATAAATAACATTATATTCCTATAAAATATATTTTGCTTTTTTAATAATATACAAACTACAAAAACAATTGTGTATAGCTACTCGTCTGTTGTCAGGTTAATATAAAACACGAGGCCAATTAAAACTATTTTATAAAATAATATATATGGTACATGTTTATATACCTACTATAGTTGTTCAAATGTAATTATCATGGATATTATAATTATAGTATACATGTCATTAACCTAACTTTAATGATTTTACAACTTTTAATTTGAACGACCCTCTTTGTATACAGGGTGATTCACCAAGCATGCTATACCCCCCCCCCATGTTTCTATCTTTGTAAAAGCCGAACATTGTTTAAGCACGAACTAAAGTTGTCGAATCTTGATGGAGCAATCGCAATAATAATTAGGACTGGTATTAAAGTCTAAGATCCTTATTAGTTTTGACCTTTTACACTGTGATGTCTTGTAAATAATGTTTAGTATCTGTATTTGCATAATGTAATGTACATAATAATTTGTTTACTAATTATGTTTGCGTTATAAAGTCAATCCATTAAGTTTACACCAATCAATATCGGTAAAATAATATCCATAGTTAATAATTTTATAATATTTGTTTAGGTACTGAGTGTTTACAGTTTTGAGAGTAGCTATACTAAAAATAAAAAAATATAAAAAATACATTACGTTTATCGTTACTTCAGAAAATTTTTAACTTTGATTTACTGCACACATTTATAACTATTTATATATGTATATAGGTTTATTCTAATTTGTTATTGTTTTACAAACATATCATATAAATATTATTCATCTAGACATGTAGGTGACTCACGCGTACACTACCTAGTCACATAGATACCCACCCACGTAGAGTATCGGCGAGGGTTAGGTATTTGGACGGCGTACAAGCTTTCCTGTCCAAGTTTTAGTGGTAAAACTCAGAAGTCAGAGGTATCATACTACAAATATTGCTCAATAAACTTCACGCTTTATTGATTGTA
>WHPZ01572661.1:0-18311 GCA_016617965.1 Macrosiphum rosae | reverse complement strand
AGTAGTTTTTACGTGAAAGAGTAACAAGTCACAAACTTTCACGCTTATAATATTAATATTATGTTCTAGTTTAAATTATATATTGCAATATTTAAAAAAATATACTATGAATAATAAAAACGAAAATCCATATTTTGACAATGGCCTGATGAGTGAAACTTGGTGATCCTAGGGTCTCTGAGGCCTCCATAAACACAAAATGAAATATTATTAAATATTGATGCTATAAACAGTCTGATGGTATAAACGAATAATAAAAACAAATATGTTAATGATTTGAGTTCTACTATATTAGTTACAAAGTTATTCAAAACAATAATCAATAATCTCTCTCATAGCTATTTTATATATTATTTTATTTCACGATAATAGTACTGAGGCTTCCCAACTTGGGGGTGTACCTAGGGGTCCCTTGCCTAGATACACCACTTTATTCTAGTAAAAAAATTTACATTAATCGATCGTTTGGAGCAATTTTTATTATTTACATTATATTGCTATAATTTTGAGATGCCGATATTATATTTGAAATTGACACATATCTAAGGTATAATATGATATTGATTTGACCTCTACCTAATACTGTGTAAATAAGGCTACGATTTACCACGACTAGAATTTATTTAATTTTATGAAGCTTTTTCTATTTATTTTTCTAGTACGTATGTGGATTGTCATAAACTTACAAATAATATTTCGCAACGTGCACCACAACCGATCTGAATAACAATATTCCATTGTTTCAACCGATAATACCGCGTTCTATTTAATGCACTTATATGCGCAACAACAAAATGCATAGGTACATTAATTTTCTTTACACCACCTTTATCGTTTTTGCCCTTTGACATTTTATTATTCAAATGGTTCTCTGTTATTATAGCAATTTTGACACGAGCCACTTATTGGACTACTTGTTATACATTCGTTTTTTTTTTTGCTACTATATTATTCTTTTCCGCTGCCTCACCCCTCATATATATGTATACATATTATACCTATACGAAAATGCTAATCATGCGGTTATAATATATATTTAAGTCAGATTAATTACTTTATTAGTATTAGGGTGAAGAAAAAATTGTGCCCCGTGTTCAGGTGACTCCAGAGTTTCTACGGGTCGAGGCGTCAAGGCGCTCTCATAATAATATATTAATAATTCCCGCACATTGCATCCCGCACAATTGACATTGTACATAACGTGAAACATACATACCTAGGTACATACAGGAAAGTACATGTCACTTTGGATGCATTTTAATCGTACAAGTGCATCGGCTATTGTAGTGTACTACAGTTTATTATTTGGACATCGTTTTTTAAATAATTTTTTATAATACTATCCTGCAGGTGCTAATGCACACGTGGCTGGCACGTGTTGCTATTTTGAAGTCTAATTGTAATTTAACATAAACTTATAGTTCGTAGATGCGGCGAATGCATTATTTTAAACACTTTATTTTATTCAGGAACATGAAAGTTAGGTCTTAAACTCGAATTACTAATGCAAAATGTAATTCATTTCAGGTATGCATTATTTTTTACTGCTTTACGAAATTAACATAAATAACATAAACATATTATATGTATAGCTATTAGCTATAGTAAACTATCAAATAAATATAGTATACTAAAAGTATACAAAATTGATAATAATATGAAAAATAGTTTTCTTACTGATAATGTAGGTCAGGTAAATTTTTTTAAATTATATTCGTTAGAACTTTATTCCTATCAAACAAAACCAGTTGTAATATATTATAAGCAATCAATTCAATAATTATATGAGGAATAATTATTATGAATATAATATTATGATGTAGGTACGTAAATTCAATAAACTATGTAGGTAATGCACTTACATACATAATATATAACATATAGGTACTTATGCAAGTTTAGCTGAAGATAATAACATACTAAATGAAAGAATATTTTGTTTGCATACATAATTTTATTTAAATTTGAAACCCATTTTATAATTATATTTACCTATGTACATTTTTCAATATTGTTTTTAATAATTTATAGTTTTTAAATTAATTTTAAATGTCAATACATAAAATGTTAAATATGAAAATATGAGATATAGTACCTACAGTAGGTTTTTTTAACCTAACCTAATCTATATTATTATACTTTAGAATATTATTGATTTGGGTATAAAAAAATACGTGTATCTAATCTTCAAACTTTTAAATCACCAAATATTTTTCTTACATTGTAATAAACGATATTTTTTTTGTGTACAGATTATATGGCTGACTATAATATAAAGTTAGGATCGGTCATCATATTATGTTGGGTTTGCAATCGCTTATTCAAATCACTGCATGATATTAAAATAAAAACAAAAAAAAACAATAAGCAACTGTAACTCCTGTGGTCTGGTGGTCACATTTAAATATTTAAATATTCTATTAATTAAAAATATTTTTATGTTACTTGACAGGTGTATTTCAACCATTATCACGTGTTCTTTATATTTATGTACTTTATATCATAATAATTGTACTATATATACTAATTATTCATGTTAAACTGCAGTTTGGCGTTGAAAATAAACCCAAAATAAATATCTGGCGTCCGTACATATTATAATATAGTTTTTTTTTTTTATTCGTATGGCAACAATAACACAGTAACATTTAAAATATAATAAATAAAATAAAATAAAATGTATACGTTGTATACGTGATATTAATAACAGTACATTATATAGTATTTAGTATTTAGTCAAATCTAGATTTCTATGTCCAAGGCCCTTATCCATTCAAATGCTTCCTTCGTAACTTCATTAATCCCGATAATGCCCGACTCGAACCTTCTATTCGGGCATTCGTCTGTAATATGTCTCATGGTTTGGCTGTCATTTCCACAGTCACATTCTGGACTGTCCTTTAATTTCCACTTGAACATCATATGTCCACATCTTCCGTGTCCAGTTATTAATCGGTTAAGAATTACCCATTCTCGCCGTGGAAGTTCGAACCCTTTAACTCTCTGTGTGGGATCCTTTATCAAATTTTTACGTAATTCCGCATTGCCCAGCCACTCCTCCTGCCATTTTTTAGCACTGCAGAACTGCGACTGGATTTTGCTCTCTGGCCTTGACCCATGGTGGTTTCCTTGACTTTAGTCTTATATCAGGCACATTTTCTAAGTATTTGTAAAGTATTTGTATATTTATAATATAGTTGCAACAGCGGCAGCCACTGCAGCTACAGTATTCAGCTCGAAACGATGCAACCAGCATGTTAACCAAATATACCATGTTACATCGACGTGTAGGTATATTATAATGTTAATGTACCCCGACGTCGTGCTGGATGCGTGTACATATGTTCGGACAAATAATATCGCATGGAAATAAATCGGGTGCGATGGGGTCTTCTGCAGCCAGCCAAGACTTAATAGTAATCGAATTCGAGGGTCGCGTATATATATAGAGCCGCGGGCGTGGACGTGGTAATTGGCCGTCCGCAGAGTCAATTAGGCGCCAAGAACAGGCGTGCTTACACGCACATATACATACATATATCTATTATATGCATTGTACGTGTACTTATCAACACGCCGCGGACGACTGTGCGTTATATTATTATTTTGACTTGCAAATTTCGGTATAACCGACTGACCGCGCTCGTGTATTATTATATTATTATTATTATTATTATGTAAAGGTGTTGGAGAGAGTGCCCCGCCGTGTTAAGTGTCCGGACGAATGCCATTCACTGCAGCAGCAGCAGCAGTGCACCGGACGGTAATTCGGTTTCGCGAGTCCACGCTCCACACAATACGGTCCATTTGGGGACACTTAAGCCCGGATCCGTGTGCAGTATATGTATATGTATTTGAAATTCGTGACGGCCGCCACCATAAATAGACCTGCAGCAGAATCCACCCTGTTCGTGATTGGAAATACTGATTGGCGGTGACGGGTTAGAGCGAGAGGGTAGTTTTTGTTTTTGTTTCGACTCACCCCCTTCGCCCCGCAGCTGCTACCCATTGGACGACGGCAACGCATTATGGTGCGGTGGTGTTTATTCAATTTTCACTATCCGCGACACATTGTATTATATGAATGGTGTATGACTGCAAATATCTAATTACCGAGCGTATAGTCGAATATTGCTAAAATGTTACATCAATAATAATATAACCCTGACTCGTCGGCATGGAGTTTAGTCAGGGGGATGTTTGGGGTGTTTAAACACCCCCCTTCGCTGAATTTATGCAAAAAATATACTTACTATATAGAGGTATACCTATGCATCAGATTTCTACAAAATATGTTGTCATATTATATTTTTGTAATTCTATATAAGTTCATATTTTATTTTATATTATTAATAATATATGAACAGATCGATGACTAAAATTATAGAGAGTGTGTAAATCCCCCATAAGTCGTATAAATTATATGAAGTTAAAACACACCCCACCCTTAAAGATTTCGGCTATACGCGCCTGATACGAGTTGATACGTATAAAATAGTCCATTTGTTGGTTTTCAAGGCTGAACGTTTAAAACAAAAATCAATTTATTGATTATACAGTTGGAATAAATAATGAAAACTGTGTAGGAAAATAATAGCAATATCATTGTCTGCATTACGCTATAATATAGTTCTATACACGTCTTTACAGTTAAGATTGATATTATACCTACAATATTTCTTCAAGTCATAATAGTTACTCCGTAATAATAATCGTTTTATAATATTATTTTATATTGAGTATTATAATATGATTTTTGTGACGCATGTTATGTGTACATAATAATATCCATAAATTTTACACGTTCAAGCGTCGTACGAAATTTGACGAATTGACTTTTTGGAATTCTGTTGATTTCCAATTTTTATTTTTGTATGAGTTATTCTAAAATTATTTCACATTAAAATGCAGTGCTGTGTAGTGGATTACGAATGAGTTATACAATTAACAAAATAATATGTACCTATTTTGACTCGTCACGGCCGCGGCCATATAAATTATTATACGCAATGTGACTTCTGCAGTTGTTCTCACGTGCAGTTCATACTTATAACTATTCATGTTAAGTGCTATTAAGAAACCGTTACAACACATCAGAATTATTATTATAGTCATATTGTATGCAGACCCAAGTTATTATTAATTATGTTTTTGGGTGTACAAAAATTTAGTTTTTTTTCATTCTTCTATTCAAACCCATCATGCATAATATATCTAGTGGACAATTGACTCGCTGATTTAGTTGACGCGTTTGAAATATACATATTCTATTCCGGGGACGAATATATAATATTCAATTAAATTAAGATCCGTATCCGAGAGCGCGCGTCGCGTGGAGGGGACGATTGTTGTTCTGAAGGAAAGGGATGCACACAGGGCAAGGGACGGAGTTTAATTTACCTAAACGACTATGAGGCGCAGGAGATCCCGGGATAATGCAAGGCAATTTTGGTTCCCGGATTTAGACCGGGAAAAATATTTGGACATTTATGTGTGTCTATATATAATACGACTGCGCATATACCGCATGGTCTTATACATTATTATATATTATGCGGCGAACAAAAAACAAAAGTCGCCGGGGTGACCGTATGACGCCACACCACCGGTCTTTATTTCATTTCTCCGCTTTTACATAATATCCAGGCAGAGGTCGTTGTTTTTTATTGTTATGGTCCCGGGGGTTGTAGTAGTTGTCGTTCCTTGTGAGCGCGTATATACACATTATACATATATATATTATATATATTTATATATATAGTTGTTCTTATCAGGTGATAAACAAGCGAGTAAACAAACCGGATATTGTACTGTATAGAGCGACCACCCCGGGCGCCGCGACCACGGTTGGCGGTGAATCGCCTATCGGCGCCGGTGGGGGTACGGGGAAATGCAATTTTGGAGTTTTGCGTTCGGACGGATTTGTAGGGAAAGAAAAAAAATATCATATTATTATATTACTGTTGTTGTTGTTGTTGTTATAATATCGCGTATAATATTATATAATATGATGTGTATAGTATAATATATTGCGTATTTACAACGCGCGTGTTTCGTCTATCTGCTCACATAATCGGTCGATTTTCGTTCGTCGGAATGCGCGGTCTATTATACATGTTATACATATCATTGTATCGCGTGTTTATATTGTGTACGAAAAGAAAAGCTCCCGATGAGTAATTCGGTAGGAATTTCCGCGTAAACGTGACGAGCGCGCCCGTCCGTCTCGTTCCGACCCGTCGGCGTTGATGACCCGAATGACACATATTTCATAGGAAAACTCTACGACGGGGTTGAATTTCCGGCCCACGCGTACCTATACGCGTCACGGGTGGCTCAACTTCGCAAAAGGTGCCCATAATATAATAATATTACAATGCCCACAGTTAAGTATATAGGTACGCATCCTGTATAGCACGAGGTAATACTTACTATGATTATGATTATTATTATCACCATCATCAATACGCATGTGAGTACCCAACTATTGTACAGGATGATTCAATGAGATTGCTCACCCCCGTTTTAACGATGAATTTATTCAATTCTTGATTTTCGGAATTTTAAAATGTGCGTAAAGACCATTTTTCCAAATTTCCCTAGATTTTTCGGACTAGTAATTAATTTAATTTTAAACTTCTGCTTTTAAAATAAAAACCCCCATTACTTTTACAGTAAACTATTGTAGAGGAACTTAATTAAAAATTCAAACGAGTAGTTCAGTAGTTCAGTTATAGTTATTAAAGATGTTATAAATCTATATTTAATCAATTCTGATTGCTGATAAATGAATGATGTTTTATGTCCTGAAACTTTAATCTCAGAACTATGTCTTCTATAGGTAGATATACTATATAATAATACCATAATAGTCTACCTGTTAACATTTTCTCCGCGTATTATTACCTGCAATCCTCCCTTTACTTTATTTCTTATCTATCATCGGAAAAGTAAAATATATAAAATAATTATACTAACATCTTATTTCAATATATTACGTTAAATAATAATAATTGTTCTCGGTATAACTGCTATAAGTGTCTAGTCAGATATTATTGACATCAATATCCTCGCTTATTTCCCATATTTTGTATTTATCTGTCTCTATAAATTATAATACACTGTACCAGATATATTATATATACCAAACGCTTTAATAATTAGCATATTTAATTCCTGTTTACTTAATTTTTATTTAATATTCAATAAGATAAACCATGTGCGATGTGCCTAACACGTTACTGCAATAATATAACATAATATTACGTCAATCGATAAACAAGAAATAAAATTGATTTAAAAAATAGTGCAAAAATGTTGTCATCGGCCAGGATGGAAGTTTATTACCTGTTGATTAAAATCTACTATTTTCACGTAAAATGGGCTAAATGGCCATTTTTTGTTTCAAAAATTTACTCAACAAGCAATGTGAAAAAGAGATGGGGGCCTCTAATCTAACTCTCCAGCGGCACTTACACCTTCTACTGCAGTAGTTGGCTTCAGAGGGTTTAGTTACCGGAGAGATTATTTAGTTTCAACACTATCTTTATCGATTACGCCATCGGACGTACAAGTGTGTTAGCTTTTTTTTTTAGTATTTAAATACACGATTTGTTTGTTCTCGTATCAAGGAATTAAAATTATTTGTTATAGTAAGTATCTATCCGGGATTAAAATATATTATTGTAAAGTTATAATTACAAACATATAATAGTATGTAAATAATATATATTGCGAATATCTACAGTCGATACTTACTTTTGGGGGTAAAAATGAAATCTTTCAGTACCTGATTTTTAAAACAATCCACAGGTAAAACAAAATTAAAATTTAGACCTGGAATATCTATGGAAAACCAGTTATCGATAACGTCAATTTTATTTTTTTAAGTCCTTCAAAAAAAAATGACTGTAGATACTTGACATTTTCATCAAATATTGATGTTAACATAAATAAGTATAATAGACAAGTTTATTATATAATAAGTTTTTATTCCATTCGAGTATGAGAACATTTTTGTTTTTGGTTAAAATTACTTGAACATTTAATACAAGGTTCCTCGAAGGTTTTTCTTCCCAATCTGAAAAATTATTGCCATAAATATCACAATACACTCCTTATAGTAGTACAAAAAACTTCGAGAATTTCAGAATACTAGTATTTAAGTTTATTTGTATATTTTCAATTCATATTATTGAATAACAAGTGAACATACTTGGTGAACCGCTCTGTAGGTATTAGGTTAACCTAACCTAACCTGTCGGTCCACCGACGTCAACATTATCGCGGTTATCTTCACTATATTTATGTGGCAGTTACCTATACGGCTATATGCACGCCCTTCAATCTTATTAAAAAAGATATCTGTGTGGGCATCTTCAATTTGAATGTGATTCCCCGAATCCAAATGATTTTATACGTATTTCTCGGTATAAATCGTAAAACATGGAACTCACCGTTTTGTTTTTATTGGTAAACACATTCTAATATTTTCATAATAATTATATATACATATTATACGAGTCGACAATAACAACGTCGAATAGTCATCATATAAACCGATTTTCGTCAGTCGAAAACTATGTTACGCACAAAAAATTCGCGTGTCTATCAACCATTATTATAATATAACTGAAATGACAAATTTAACGAGAAATATCGATCGTGTAATACATCGTGTGATACACGCGTGATGATACGAAAAATACTTTTCTTTTTCCTTCCGTTTTCGTTTTAATATAATATTTTGTTTTAATGCAATCGCTATTATAGACTGCTGATAGGTAGTCTCTTGTTCTGTCTTGTTGTTATTTTTTTCCACTGATATATCCGAACAAACCCGTAAACAATAGTCATTAATATGTGAGAAAAACTTACTAAATTCTCAACGGCCGTGCGTCATATGTTTTGACGGGTTTGGAAATTGTTTTTTTTTTTTGTATCCCAAATCGATAAGTACGTGAGCAGAGATGGACGTCTTTTTCGGACGACTTGACACACTCTCACACAATAGTCACGACAAAGTCGACGCGTTATCGGCGTAAACTATATAATATGGCCGTTCGCACGAATATTCGGAAAATCCGTAACCTAACCTGCAGAGCTATTATAATAGTCGACACGCCGTCGTGGGCAACATAATATTATTTTATCGTAGGTATTATTATTTAATTATAACGATATTGATGATATTAATTGTTGTGTGTACGCCAACAGTACACGAGCGGACCTTTTGTGTGCCGTTCTCGCCCCTCGACCGTACCCCAAAGCCGGTGACCTAACCGCGGAGGTGACCGACCCGAGTCGCGGTATAATGATAATATTATGTATAATATTATTATAATCGTTGTTTGTTTTTTTTAAATCGTTGTGCTGCGGACACGCAAATAATCGTAATAAATTGCAAATTTTGATAAACGCGCATTTACACGATGCACCTATATTTTATACGTGTGTGTGAGTGTGTGTGCTAGCATATTTTCTCGTCGGTTTGTTTGTAAACAATTTACGTTCCAAAGAATTTGGGCCAATGTCCGTCTGGTCAGTCTGTGCCCTCTCCCCTACTCTATACACAATAATATACTATATAAGATATAACGATAACTAGGTACATGTTAGTTTTTACTCCCACCGTGACCGTGGTCGCCGAGGTTTGCTGCTCTGTCGTCACGGATATACGTTATATATATAAATATATACACACGGACGCGGTATACAGACCGCGACACCCAGACGTACGTTGGCGTAGGTCTTTGCCCAAGGTTGCGGTGACTGTGGTTAGTCACGTGGAAGGCACGTGGAGGCGGTCGCACACCTGGTTCTGAAAATCACTGTTACTCCAGTGCAGATATATAGTGATAGTGCAAGATTCCTCGGCGGAAGCAGTGCGAATTGCAGTTTTCACACCTCGTCCGATACAGTTCGTGCAGGCTGCAGAGAACAATAACGCGGCCGGCGAGCTGGAACTGCACCGGAAGTGCGTGCTGTTACGCCTAAATATAACCAGTGGCGTGGTGAAATACTTTTGAACAGCGGAAAAATACATAACACCCCAAAAATTAATAGTCAACCGCAATTGCTTAATACTTACCTATATTTATTAATTATTATTTAGTTAAACATCCTTACTCCAATTTTTGATGACACTCGGTGACCAGTACCATCCCACCCATCCACCCACCTACTTAATAACCATATACCAAACGTGGCCCCCTGGAAAAGCCCATCGCCGTGCAACTTGACCTAACGTTTTTTCACGCTGTATCACGACTGAGGTGGGAGCTACGATAGTACTACACTATTACTTCCTCCACCTATACATATATCTACACGGCTATACCTACCTAACCTATATATTTGTGACACGCGGCAACCCGCTGACCGTTTTCGGTTTTGGTTTTCATGCATACACGACCGCCGCGCCTCGCTCGCGATACCGTTTCAAACGACTCGTTTTTTTCTATTAGAAATTTATTATTGTTGGATAAATTATATTATTAAATTATTGTTACTTTCACTACCTATAAACGAGTGTGGTAGCTTATAGTATAATATATACTGCATACTATAGGTAGGTAACACGCGCCAACTCGTTTGATTTCACGTCAAGTCGTGAGTATCGACAGCGTAACGTAAAACGTTTATGCTAATAAAGTACCGTTTAATGGCTTAGATTATGATAAGGACCTCCAACCTGTATGTATTTCTGATATTAAAAATTTAATAATTTCAATAAACCATAACATATTTTTATGAATGATTTTGAGGAGATTATAAATCTGGTATGTTAAAGTTTTTGACGTGGACTCCTAAATCCGCACACTTATGATTTTAACCCCAAAAAGGTCTTTACTATATATTACTTTATAATGTAATATGTATAATGTTTATTTGTTTATTATTTATTCAATCAAAAGAATGTATATATTCAAATTTAATTTTTGTAGGTATATCGACCTTTTTTAGATCGAGATCAAAAGTGTGCGATTTTCGGATGCAACCATTTTTAGGTGCCTACTGTAATATTATGCAATGTAATTGACCTATTTATTCACAGTTTTGGGTTCTCATCAAACATAATTTTCCGAGAATTTATTCAGTTGAATCATTCAAAAAACAATGTATTTATCATCATGATAAGCTCACGTACGTTTTCACTGAATAACTAACAAGAAACAATTATTATTATATCCTACGATGGTATATCGTCGAATGAAAACATATGACTCAACCATATCCGAATGAATAAATAACAATCAGATACTATTTCCGTGTCATAATATTTTGGTGAAACTGGGAAAAGTAGTCCAAGGTTAACTTTCAAATATATTATAACTACAATAATGAATATGCGATTTTAATTTTAACATGTATTAACTTCAAATAGTTTTTATCCATAGCATGGTATATAGATCAATTGATTGAATATACAAATTACATTTTTCAAAATGTACCTAACTCTACTTAGTATTAAAATGTCGATATCACTCAATATCATTATTTCTATACACATTAATCAATGTTTTACGTAATTTAAATTATTAAAACAATAGAAAGTATAATATTATATATAGATTTTACTAGAACCTACCTTAATATTATTATATTTATTAAATTATACTATTTAATATAATAATTTATTTATGGCATGTAAAAAAAGGGTTTATAGCACATAATTCTAAATACTTGGTATTAAAGTTATCATAATTATTTTATAAATATTTTGCAGTGGGCTGCTAAAAATGAAATCATTTTGAAATTAAATTTTATAATTAATTTAACTACTTATATACTAATGCTAGTTATATTATTATATACGTATAAAAGGCTATTAAGTACCTACTTTTAATGATTGTTTCATATACTTGTAAACGTTCAAAATAAAAAACATTATGTTTTTTTAATCCAAAGGTACCTATAAGATCTTAATTAATTGTTATTTACCATCCGAAAATGATTCAAATGCATAAAATATTTATTTTCTCTTTTTTTTTTAGTTTAATTATGACTTATGAGTAGTGAGTGATCAGTGATGCTCCACAATTCGTGAAAGTATATCATGACATTTTTTCTTCTCTTTCTAAATTGGTTTTTTACGCCGGTATTATGTACCTACACCTAGAACCTAAGTACGTGTACAACGGTGGCCTAATGCAATTATTTGCAATAATGTTATTGTGGGTGGCTGATGGGGTACGGTAAATTAATTCTGTTACTTGTTGGTATAAGATATCATATTGTAAATGAATAATACGAAGGAAATAAAAATAGATTTTATATTGAAAAGACGATAGGGTCTTTTTAGCAGCTGCAGCGGGATACCCCGACAAGTGCAGACCATATAGTGCTTTATTGTAGCGTGAAAACATTAGTTCATATACATAAACGAGATCAAGACACCTGTGCCAAAGTCACCTGCAGTTTGAATGAGTAGGAATCGATGTACAAATATAGGTATATAGGTACATGTAAAAAAAAATAGAACGGAATTGCAAATAACCTTTTGCAATTCGATTTATGAACTCGTCGTCATTTATTAGAAGAATTATTGCACAATATTGAATGGATGAATAAATTAAATTAAAATAATAATAAAACCGAAGTTCGATTTTCAATACACTCTCCGAGGCCATACGGAAAAATAATCCTGCGGCGCGAGTTAGGATATTCCAGTTTTATTTGCATTATAAAAACATTTAAGTGGCAATATATATAAAAAAAAATAATTCAAATCGTCATGTACAATATAATATAATGTAAGTACGCCTTGCATTATATTATTAATATATTTATTATCGTACCTAACGAAACGTTGGAATAGATTACACGCACTGCAGTGTTCGTTCGAAAACAGACGCGCCACGCGTAAGACCTGCAATAATAATAAGAATAATATATAGGTAATATCGTACTCTGCAGGTCTCGGACGGTTCGTTTTTTTTTTTGACGAGAACGCGGCGTACCTGTCACCGCGGAAGACAAACGACGTACCGAACTACAGTCATTGTGCTGGAGTAAAAAAAAATAAATTGTAATAAACGAATGTTTAATATTATCATATGAATATGTTACAGGTACCTGTAGCTGTTTTCCTCCTCCTCCTCCTCCACTTCTTCCCATATAGCTGTCGCTGAGAGAGAGATTGCATCAAAAAAACAGATACGTTGATGAATGGTCGTTGGGCTGTTTAAATACATAACCTACACACACACACACACGTGAACATTAATATATAACGATCGCGATAACATCTTAATGACGTATCGGATAATGCGCGAGGATGGCCGGACATAATATTATATGTGACCGGTCGCCAGCGCGCAATCGGGTCGTACGAGGACGCGGACATGGAAGCAGCATAATATAATCCTTGTAAACATAATATCACATTATATAGTATGTTGTAGGCACAAATTCGTCCTACACGGTCTTCTCAGGACGATGAAAAAAAAAAACGAAAACGACGAAGAAGCGATAATAATATTATATTAATGTTCATTTGCCAGTCCCCCGTGCAGTATAAGTGATATCTTACAAATACAAGTATACAACATACATTATATTTTATTATTATTATAGAAGGTATGGTGTCCTATACAACACGCCGGACACGCGTTCGTGTAATGAGTGATCCGTTTAACGTAAGACGCTCATTACCTAATTCGATATATGTTAACGTTTTTTTTTCTTCATAGTTTTAAACAGTTAAAATGCAACATTTTTCTAAAAAAATATTGACATGACAATATTATAATTCCTATTCAAAAGCAAATAATTGTTTCGAATACTCCGATGTACAAACCAACTGAATTTTGGACGAGTTGCCTAAAAGTATTAATTAAAGTTATTAGATGTACCCATAGGCGTAATCCGGGGGGGGGCATTTAACTGAGCTGGCAATAGTGACGTTTACATTATAGATTTTACCAAGATTACGCCAATAGATGTACCACTCCACTCCATCCATTTAAACGTTGAATACTAATTACTAATTATTTAAATTACTCGTCCAAAATTTGATTTTTATATGCTGAATTACTGACGTTCTCCAAAAAATATAATTTTTTCCTTAAAATGTTGCTTGGTAACGACCTGAAAACTATACGTAAAATAAATATTAAAATATGATGAGTGTCTTACGTTAAATGGATCACCTCGTATAATATAGATAGACCAATATAGATGCACTGAATAAGGATTCGACTTACCGCATCTCAATTTTATATTTGTATAGGTATTATAGAGAGAATATAATATTATGTATATGGGAACAATTAAGATAATCGAATCACCATGTATATATTTTTTATTTTACTGTACACGGGTGTTGGTATACATATATTTTATGCTCCGATAGTCCGATTGGTCCTGCAGGAGTTGTGACTAATATAAATTAATGTACGTTTAGGTACTACAATAATCTCGGGTCAACCGCCGATATGCGATTTTTTTTTTCCGTTTTTAACGACGCCCGCTGAAGTTTATGGGAACATTTGAAATTACTTTACGAAAACGTCGTTGAACGGTAATAAACTATTTCACTTTGGGACGCGAACACGGGTACCTAATATAATATTACTTATATATATATGGCATTGCAGCAGGTACCCACACACATTATGTCAATATAATATTATAAAATCGGTTAAAGCTACTTGCCGAGTATATAATATAGCATAATATACGAATGTGACTATGTACGGCGATATGACGTGCCTTACCCCCTCCACTGCCGGATTTTCTCACAGATTTCTTTTAATACGGATTTTCCACAAATTTGACCGCGGACCAGCGAGGCACGTACACGACTTACGCGAGTCGATAGGCCTGAAGAGATGATATTATATAATGCGCTCTGTCAAATGCAATGAGTACACAATATCATATTATTATCCAGTAATATTGATAACAAAATCGTATATTTTCCGTGCCCGTCGATGCAAAATCACGATAGGTAACAACAATATACAATATGCGTGCTCGAATCTATATAACTTTGTGTGTACCGAACGCATCAGCGCGACGGATGATGGAAGTTTTATTTAAATAATAATAATAATAATAATCTTTACTCGCCGCGCGCACACAAAAGCGGCCGCGGTATCGGATGTTTGTGGACTCGAGATTTACCGCGTATGTGTATTATTATATGTGAGGCTTAAGTATATTCTCAAACAAATTTATATTTCGTTATACTATACTATGATGATGATACCGGAAAGTTCTATTATATGCGTTCAAAACTGGTATATGTACCTATACCAATATGCGCGTATACACTTATATACCTAGGTATATATATAATATTATTATAGTGTTTGCAGAGTGAAAAATTACTTTCCGGGATGAGTGCTTCGGAATATTACACACACACATATATATTATAAGTCTAGTGAGAGCACGCCGGAGTTCAATAACGCAATATAATACGTAGGTACACGTACAATTGACAACGACGACGACGACGACGATATAAACTTGTTTGCAGTTCTCCGCTGCTCGGCTATTGTGTTCGTCCCAGCGGTGCACCAGTATTCGGTTAGTGTATACCTACCTACCTATGCACACTGGTTCGTCAGTCATTTATCATCGATAACGACGACAACGACTGAATAATATAATATAATAATAATAATAATAATAATAGTAATATTATGTGTGTACGACCGACCGCGACCAGTGATGAAATCCCTATACCGTAGGTACCTATCTAATACTTCTCTGCGCTGTCCGTATCTCCGCGAACACCCCCCGACGAGCTCGTGATTTTAATAATCGAGTACGAAAAATGAAGAAAAAAACCGACACAACAGTATAATAGTCAGATAGGTACCTATAGTCGATATTATTATTATTATGACGATACGCGTTTGTGAAAATATATATTTATTTATTTATTCTCTCCGTTTTTTTATTTTCATTCTTTTCGTTTGTTTGTTATATATATGTATAAATAACGAGTTTATTGTTGCGTCAAACCACCGATACACACACACACACGCACACACACACACATACTCACACATATATATATGGAAATGGTATATAAACATACACAGTTCACAGTACACACGTATAGTATAGGTGTACCTACCTATATTGTACAATATAATATATTATATTATTATATTAGTATAATACATATTATGATGTAGGTATAAGCTCGCGCACGAAGGACCCTATACATATAGTGGGTATATATTCGGTGCCGTGTCGACGGGGCGCCTCGGATTCGTATATTATTATATATATCAGCGGCCGCTAATTAATTAAGGATTATACCCGTTTGGAGGGGGTCCCCAGGTGACAACAAAAGGATCGACGATGATAATAAACGTATACATGTATAATATCGTATAGAATATCATATCTGTACGCAAGACACAAAACAGCCAGTTATCCGCCGCACGGCAGTCATCGTTTCGTCATAATCTGGTTATCGAACCCCGCGTCGTCGACTTAATATAATATTATACATGTGGATGTGGTGGAGACATAATATATTATTATTATCAAGCAACCGTATTATTATTATACACATCACACACACGGGTGTAGTTGATACCTACTTGTTGTAAGTTACCGCGGTAGAATTATCACACACACACATGGCGGGTGGTGTTATGGTACTTGTAAGTTACAGCGGTAGAATTATATGCGACGATTCGTGCTAGTAATAATATCATACATATAAATAGTGGCGTGCGAGGTGATTTAAATACCGCCAAAAATCAACTCGAGTTCAATTCGTATGTCATCGATTTTTTATACATCAATTGGGTATATATTCGTGTATGGCACATAATATCATAAATCATAATCCATTTGCTCTGAGGTTTTCACGAACACTGCACTGATCGACAACAGGTTGTGATACGCACAAGGGGCAATAGGGATAAAACTCTTGAGGTAAAAATTATATCGATGAATAAATTATAAAATAAATAGTTTTCTTTTATTTTGACGATTATGCCTGGAGGAACTTCAAACGTCGTACAATTCAAAACAAAGTTTTCATTAAATAATGATTCTTTCATACCTTAGGTGGGTGGTAGGTGGTTCCATGGCCCGTGGTGGTCGGCGGCGGGTGGTACACTGGTACATGGTTGTGACTTTAGTCAGGGCTTAATCAAGATCTAACGTGGGTACTATAGAGACATAGAAGTATATGCAATATACCATATGAAAGTGACATCGGCGCCACTGCTTACCTATACTTGATTTTTAATTTTTAAAAATTTTTGAGAACTTATGTCTCATACAATATTTAAATATAATGTATTCGCTAAATTATAAGTACCTACTATTAATATTTTTGTATTTGTTCAACGTTTTCAAAATATGTATTTAATCACCTCATTTGAAAAAAAAAAATGCTATGTGGATATTATTGCAATCCGAGAATTACCCTTTGGTAGGTGAATTTTTTTTGCCGGGGTTCTTCCTAGGGGGGTTTTCATTCTGCGATTCGCACAGGGTGGGTGTACATATTATATTGGAAACATGAGATATAATACGGCTCACGAGTTTTGATGCAATAAAATACGGGTACTTGCGGAGATTTATAAAATATTATAATATGAAGAAAAAAAATTGTGTTTATACGATATAGAACGTATACCTCCTGCTAACTATATAATATATTATACGAGTGCGATACGCATTGCGATAGTATATTATAATAATGATACGAACAATGCGAAGTAAAAGCTCAGAGGTCGTTCTTCGAGTAGGTACCTACCTAGGTATAGGTAGGTGTACCTACCTATAGTTAGTTGTACATAACGGCGCGAAACAGTAAAACGGCAAAAAAAGAAAATCGTGCCCGCTGCGGTGTTCTGCATCAGTCTGAACCTTGCATGAATCGTATAATAATTAAAATCGATACAGAATACCGATAACGAGAATAATTATTGACGCGTTTAACGACTAAAAAGGGTTGTAACAAGGATTTACGTGTAGTTCGCACAAATTATTATACAAAGGTTCAAGGCTTTAAACATAACGCGCGTATGCTTCAAGGTATTGAAATAAATTTTGAAGCTAATCAACTGACAATTTTTATATTTATTATAATATGGACAACATATTATCATAATATATCATTCGCCGACGATTATTATATTCACACAATCCATGTCATACGTGTAGAGTGTATATTATTATATATATGCGCATATTGTGAAATAAAAGTGATTCGCGCATAGTTATAATATATTATATAATGTCGATGTCGAGTCTAAAAAAACGCAATTAAAATATAATGTTTTACTATTTTAGTAGAATTAATTACTTAAAAATAAACAAGCAGT
>WHPZ01572655.1:0-11201 GCA_016617965.1 Macrosiphum rosae | reverse complement strand
CAATAGGAATTAGCGATAGGAATTACTTTGTTTTAATTCAAAAATATTGTTCATGGTTATTTGAATCTTTTACGTATATTATTATATTTTATGCAAACAACGACATTTTCAAAACGTTTTGATTAATTTTATGCTATTGACTATTTATAGCTCATACCGTATTACTATAAACAGTAAAATAAAATACCGCAAAATACTATATACTAATTTTTTTTTATTTTTTTATTTAAATTAATATCGAAAGATTACTGGGCCTCACTGAGGAAAACTCGTGTGGAGGCCCATGGGTTATCTTAGATTACAAATAATTCTTATTGTTTTAAGGTACATGTTACATTTTTAAAAGACAAATGAGGAGTTTTTCATAAATAAATCACATAAATAATTCCAGTAACTATAACAAGCGGTAAATTAGAATGTTACATGCAATTTTAAGTTTTACACACATATTAATTAATAATTGTTAATATTGCTATTAATTAATAATTAATAGCAATATTTTTATATGATAATATGCTCAAGGCTGACAAACCGTCTCCAATAAGAATCGTTTTTCGTTTGCAATGATTTATCATTGAAATCAGATTTAATACATCCATTACTGTGACCTAATCAATGACGAGGTACACTCGACTCGACCTACTGTACAGCAGAGTGGTTAACTAAATTCCCGCTAACTTAATTCTACGTAATTTAATCACAGTTTTCCCATTGGCTATTGGCTTTTAATGAGAAACCAGCATTTAAAATACCATGGATTTTCTTCAAAGAGTCGTACATAGGTTGATATGGGATTTCGGGGACAAACTTTTGGTTTTATATTATATAATTATGGGTGTAATAGTCGGATCACCCATGTAAGAGGGCGAACATGATGATAAGACCCACGCTATTGTATTCAATGTTTTACAAATTTTAATCGACTTCAATGTTGTAAGGACGTGTGTTGTCGCGTACTATTGTGTCGCATAGGTCACCTATATAATAGTATATTTAATATTATATGATAGTGTGTAAAATGTCGCCAACTAGTCTGTGTGACGACGGCTCACGTACACGTTTGGACGCACTGCTAAGCTAAAAAGCGCCGATTACAAATGAAAAAAAAAATTACTATACAGTATACGAACGATAGCGTATTCGATTCGATTAACACTGCGTTAAAATTTATATTATACGCACGCGCGTTTATGTATATACGTATTATGCATATTTTGTACACAATATAATATAGATGTGTTGCGTCGCGAAAAATACATCGTACAAAACGAGAGTGAAAAAAAACCATATATCTATATGTACCTATTCAGACTACAATTACGTAACGATTACAATAAGATTAAAATGATAATCACAAAAAAAAATTGAAAAAAATTATAAACTCGCTGACGTTGCAATTTATCGTTTTTCGCCGAGCGGCGTATTACGCGAGGACGGCATGCGTATCACACACACACACACACACACACACACACACACACACACACACACCTATATAATGTATAGATAAAAAGGCGGAGGAGGTACGTGAAAATAATGATTAGGTACGTATAACAATATAACTCTGATTGATGATAGTATACCATATAACATATAGGACATAGGTATCTGGTATACACTGTATATTGTATAGTGTATATTTCAAGCATGATCACCCCCGATTTTTTTATAGTAATGCATTTATTCGAATTATGATATTATATTTGAATTTTTCGGTATACTAAATTACCATACCGATTAGTGATTGATATGGTACAAAAACTGCCAAGTATTTAAAAAATGGACTTTAAGCATATGATTTTTTATACAATCTATATTATACCGTTGACATTTCTGTATTTTATCAATTTTATTCTTTTCGTCTTTTTTATTATTATATATTTTTGACCACTGGCAAAACAAACAAAACACCTAATACCAAAATGCTTATCATATACGAACAGCCGATACAGTGATATACGTATACACACCGTCTTAACGTATAAATACATAATACATTATTATCGTAAAATATATATATTTATCACAAGAGTAGAACATGCAATTAGTGCTCGGAGGAGGGAGAAGGTGGCACTTTTATTTTTTTGTCATTTCGGTTTTGACATTGAACTCGTTCAGGAAAAACACATTTTTCGTACATTCCAACGCCAACTGCAGCTCCGTCCCATTACCACCTGCGCCCCGGTCGCACGGAACTGCACATTTCGTCCTTTCGCTTACTCGATTCGAGATATGCATGGCCAATAACCGACGTCAGCCGTCGCTGTTTCAATACGATACTTCTGTTCTACATTACAGACTATGCTATAATATTATAATAATATTATGTGCACAAGGTCGGAGAGTTTCTGACGTGGTAGGTACCACTGCTGTGACCGCGGCCGGTTAATGATTCAGTGGGCCGCCCGCCAGCGCTTTCACACTGGTGCCGGTCAAGTCCTCGTTCGCCGGCCATTTCACCTCCTCTCCACGGCCTTCTGCGTTGGTTATATTGCACAATTTACACGCGAAAAGTGCAATTTCTCCGGAGCCGTCGGCTCGAATAAACAGTAAAGAACATCGCCCAACGACGATATATTGTATGTTATTAATATAATCACGTCATATAATACACTGTAAAGTGTTATGTGTGATCCCGACTACAACTATGATACATTACAACCGATACACTTCCCATTCGTAACGGAATATTGTCCTTGCGCGGAATCACGAGAACAGCGTCTGCACATATTTTGACGTTTCATCCGGTATTTCCGCGGTTATAATTTATTTTTTATAACAATGTACTATACTATTTACCTATATCAAACGCAATTACTATTATATTTTAAAAATATATCCCTTATCTGAAGACGCCAACGAGATAATACGAAAAGTGTTTTGAACAGCACGACGTTTGTCTTAGGTAGCGCTATAATATGTCCATAATAACGTGGCTATATTATTATAGATGATTTCAAAGTAATCATAGAACAATAGCTGGTTTTAAGGAACATTATATAGGCAACTTCTTATGTAAAGGTGCCATCGGACTTTGGTCGTAAATGATGATTTAGATTTTGAGGACTGCTGACGTGTATGCTTTTACAATCTCAGATATTTTCCCACAAGTACAAATAAATACGAATTTTTTTTATACATATTATACGAATGTGTTTCACACACACTGTGTTTTTACGTTGAAAATTCTATGCTCGGTAGTTAAAACAATAATATAAAAATAGACGCGTATATTATTCAACACCTATTCGGAAATGATCATTTTAATTTATCACGCATAAACAATAAATAAACAATATTCGTTCCATTGTATATATACACGCTAAACATATTTTGTCTATGAATATTTTATTGTTATGTGAATATTATGGTGTGCACGAAAATAATAGCTGTGTATACGTACGACAAAGTTGTATGCGAATATAGTGTCCATGTTTTTTTTTTATAAGTGATAACATATACTTGTCAGTCTTATAGGATTTCGTTGGCATTTTGACTCTGGTTGGTGTTCCACACAATATGTTCCACGTAAATTATTTCCAGACAAAGTGTATAGACGTAATTGAAAATCCAACAGTTATTTAAACCACATAATATAAGCACTATACTATATTAATATAGTTTATAGGTACCTACCCGCATTATACACGGATAATAAACCATTTTCACATATCCATTTTGGATTTTTTTTTTACGGCACATAAATGTTTCACTTTTGTAATACATGCTTGCGGTGAACTGTTATACACTTATAGGTACCTTATAATTTATTAGTCGTTTAACTCGGTCGGCACAGCAACACATCAACCTATCTCGTTGAGATCATCATCATTGCCGGTTGGAATCTAGCTTTATGAAATAATTGTACTCTTTTTAATTTTTTGTAATCAGGTAGTTTTAATTGTTTTAAAGTATATGAACGAAAAATCGGAAACTTGCATTTAAATCTCAATATACCTATTATTATTGTGGACTGTGGTTCACACAATGCATACCTACATAGAATCCAGCTTTAAAATAATATATATCTAAAATCTATATTATACTTATAAATATAAAAGTTCGTGTATAGAGTGATGCACTGACATGCAACACTCATAATTTCAAAAACTATTTATGTTTTTGAAAATATTTTTTTTACAATTTAATTAGTTAAAAACAAAATTCTTTAAAAAAAATTATATTTGTTCTATTTTTTATATTTGTAATAAAATATTTTCTTACTTTTTTAAAAAGCAATAGGTGCATACTAAATTCCTTATTCCAAATAGAATATTTTTTTGGGGCACTTTGATAAATAAAAGTCAAGTTTTGGACTAGTATCGGAGTAGAGTGATATAAGAGCACACACAAAATATTTCACCACTTCTCAGCAATTATACTAAACTTTAAATACTTATAAGTATGTAAATACGTTTAACTAATAAACGGCTTATTCTAAATTTGATTATTATGGTTGAAAATTGAAATACTCCGAATAATACTCTGCTTCGCATTATGAACTAAAAATATACGCTGTCATTCAAAAGATTACAAAAAATAAATACAATTATAAAGATAAAAAATAGTAAACAATTAGATGTTTTTCCAAAAATGTTTTTTGGGAACTACTAAAAAAACTATTTTAAAAATCATTAATATTTACTGAAATATTGAGTGTTACGTGACTTTTAAGTGTGTTTTCTTATTTAAATGTAATTTATTTATGATTTTAGATCATAATTCCTTTTTTCTTTTTGGGAATTTTACAGTCTGGGATTTTTATGGCATCAACAAATGGGTGATTATTATGCTAATATAATAATATTATTTACAATTTACATATATAAATAAAAAATTTGAGTTACACATAGTTGTATTGATTTTAGATTCTAAGTGGTGTAATGACTGATGAATAAAAAAGCACAAATACTATAATATGTTTTTAGTTAAAATACAACAATACCTATAGATATATAGGTACTAATTGATTCATAGTAAGTGTATTCTAATATAGACTCATTCGCGATTCGTTTATCATTTAAGAGCTGCAAAAACTAAAAATACCTCAAGTCCTTAACTTCTAAAAAACATAGCTAAGATCAATATTTACACAGTCGGTAATAGTTTTACAATTAACGTTAAAAGTTGAACATTTGTTATACGAATAGTGTTTTTAAAATGATTTGAATAGTCCATCAAATAAGAGGTTTCTTTTAAAGTGAATTTATCCACCTTAATTATAAGTGTATGTTATCACAAATTCTTAACTGTAAATATTTACAAATTGTACTTTTATTGTTTTCCTGCAAATATGACAAAAAAAGAAATAGAAAAATGAATCGAGTATTATAGATTACAAATTATAAGCTGAAGTCGTATGTATAGTTTTCTAAGTATACTTTTTCGGTAATTTTATAGCTTAAGTTTTTATGACATTTTTAGCTTTTTTTGTTCATTCATGTTTCTCGGTACACATATTAAACGCACATTTACATTCAAATTTTCATCATGCTTATTGTAGTTTTACACTTTTTTGTTAAGACACAATTGCAATATTCTGTATAAATTATTTATTGAAGAAATATTTCGTAAAAGAACAACGTCGTAACTGCATACTTTATTATTCGTCTCCGTCTTATTACCTAACACATAACATTGAACATTATACGTTCAAAATGGTCCGTTTTACTCTGCTATTTTTATAATAGATTAGGTTAAATTATTATAAAATTAAAATATAAGAATATTATTTCTAATATTACAAATTTCAAAGCCCTACGTAGATTTTTTTTGATATTTTAAAGTTTGAAAAAGTAATTAGTTAAAAATAATAGGTGAATAATATTCTTAATTTTAAATTGAATAATAAGGTCAATATTCAATATTAAAATTAAAAAAGTACCCATAGTGGATTCTTCTGAACAAAAAATGTATATGTATTAGTAACACTGAGACAACACTTGCGGGTACGATATCCTCTTAATTTAGCATCATTATACAACATCTTATTTTTATTTTTTTCATAACCGGAAAAGCCTTTAACTAAATCAGGTTTCTAGCCTACTTTAACTTAATATTTAAAGAAAATGGAAGAACTAATATACATTAAACCTTAATCATCTTATTATTGTATACGTAATAATTTTTAAATAATACTATGCACGTTACTATTTTAATGTGACAAAGTTGATTTTATAACTAAAATAATACAAATAATATACATTAAATATCAATAAAATGTTCTTAAAATATATATAACACATACCAAAACTGCACTTAAATTATTTAAGATTTTTTACTGTATAGACGATAAAATATAATATACCTACTACCTACATGACTACATATTAATAATAATATTAAGTCGGTGTGCGTGTTAAATCTATGTGATTATTTTTGTGTTTAATGGTTAGTAAATGTGGCCGTATTTTCAAAAATGTGCAACGATCGTTTAATACTTAAAAACTACCGATAGCGCTAAATATTTGTTTTCTAATCACTAACATCATGCGTTTCAATAATAGTAATGGTTATATTATTATTTAATACAAGGTACTTAATGTATTTTTATGTTAACGTATTTTGTACAGCATGTTATAAATTAATATAATAAAATATAAAATATAATAAAGTCTTGACAAAATGTTATATGATAATTTGAGTTTAAACCACCGTATAGTAGTAATCACTTTGGGTGGTTATAATTTACATACACCACACACGATGAGAGTGTCGAAAACAAAGTTAACTATTTGAGGTATGTGAACTACCGGAAATTCGTTAATAGTGACTGGATAATATGCATATTGAAACATTTTTGGTCGATTACTTGTCGTCAGAGCAGGATGTTTGTTTGATATATTGATACGAGGAACAAACGTTTTATAATCCGTGACTATAAATTATTAAAATGACCGAGATTTTTTTTCTTTTTTTTTAACTACGTAGGTACATAGTTACCGTTTTAGTGGGAAATGTCAACGGTTATACTAAGAACTGATGTTGGGATAATGACTCCTTCGCATGACTTTAACAATACAAATATATCTTTATAATATCATATTATGATTTATTGTATTCTTTTATCGTACATTTGAAATATTTATTGAAATCATTCCCATATTATATTGATAAGTAGGCACGTAGGTACTCGTCGAAGAGAAGAACAAATATGAACAATTTTCAAACAGTTCTGGGGAATTGTAGGCATCAAACTACCTATAAAGACGAGAATTTGTATATTATGTACCTACATCGATCCGAAGCCAAAAAAACGTTTAAATAATTAAATGTTTGAAAAATAATACCTACTCATCAAAGTGTAAATAGTGTAATACTACAATGCTATTTATTAGTATCCACCTGTATTTTAACTAACAAACTTTCTATAACGGAATGTATTTTAATATTTTATTGACTGGTATTTAAAATGGTTTTATTATTTAAACGTTAGGAAAATGTATAAAATTAAAAATTACCTACACGTTATAAATAACGAGAAATTACTTTAACCACAAATTGGCGAATACGATTGTGCTGTATCGTGCGTATACGTCGATCATTGAACCTTAGTGATAAATTATCATATTTTCATATTAAACCTATTTATAAAATAATACGACTTTATATTTATGAATGTATAATATACTACACTGTCTTTACTATTATCGTAAGATAACTAATATAATATAATCCTAAATATTTTAATATCACTTATTTTGGCATGACACAAAACTGAGAGCAAATATAAATAAAACACTAACTCGACGATAAACTAAATTCGTTTTCGGTATTATTATTTATTTCATCTAGTAAAGCAGATCCCAGTAAAAATGTACATTTGTACAAAAATAGGAATTTATAATTAAAATATAATAATATATTTTAAATAATCGAAAAACAGTGCATTTGAATACATTGCGTACTTGCATATGGCTATTATGTATATTATTATCTCGTTTAATCGTTATAATATTGCTTCGTGATGTAATTTTTGAATACTTTATTGAAATAAATAATTTGGTTTAAGTTATTATGTAGTTTAAGATTAACACAGGACTAAAGTTAATTTGGCACTTACTTTAATGGGCACGTAATAAGTACCTAATTTCAAAGAAAGTGTACACAGTCTAGCACAGATCTTATTAATATTGTGTGGATCTGTTTTCGTTAATAAATAAAGCTAATTATAGGTAGTTGGTAGATAAAACGTGTTATCACAATAGTTACAACCTGTAGGCAGCAGCCTTCTGTTGTCTGTAATCTATAATCTGTACCATTACAGTATACAGACGGATAAAAGATGATGACACTGCATGATTGATTAGTGTGTAACAAAAGCGTTTAATCCGTCAACTGCCTCATTTAACTGTTCTGATATCTAACTCGGAGAAGTTATTTAATATTTATACAAATATAGTATAGATATACTAATTATTGATAAATGAAGAAGAGTAGAAGACCAAAATGTTTTATTATTATAGCAATTAGCAGTGATTTCTGAAATCCCTGATTGTATAATATTATAATTATGACAAATAAGATAAGTGGGCAGTGGCCAACTACTGTCGTCGTAGTAATATAACTTTAAAAGGCGAAATTCAATATCATCAAATAATAAATATTAAGTATTTAATTATAAAATAGTGGATGCCTATTCCATTTTAATTAAATATACGGGAAACCGACAAACCTTGGTATTTTAAATTATGTTAGTAGATACGTGGTTTACTTTGTACTTACGTATCAATAATACATATTGATAGATACGCAGACGATACAGTATAAGTAAATAGGCATGGAACAAGGGAGGGGGGCTAAGTATTATATTAAAAAATTATGTATGTAAATTAATACTTAATGTGTCTTAAATATTCATAAATTAAAAATATAAATATATAATTGTTAATGATACTGTCATATTTTATCTGAATGAACAAAATTGAAAAATTTTAGCTTCAAATGTTATCGAAAGTATAGAAATAATGATGAAAATAATTATATTGTACCTAATATCAATTTAAATTACCAAAATTATACCTACCACCTTTTCATATGGAAGAAAAAAAATAAAAACAAGTCTTAATATTTAAAAAAATATATGTACTTATATCATATTATTATTTCCAGTTCAGAGCCTGTAAGTAAATGGTATTTACTGCAATGTATAACGTTTCTATGTTCTGATAGATTTACAGTAGGCAATTATTATTTAATAAGTCAATCATAATATTCAGTGTAAGCAGTAAGTCGGTGTCGTTTAATTCAACATTTTTTTTTATTAAATATTTACAATTCACTATGATGATAGCTATGTGGGACGGTAAGTTTTAAATGTTTTAAAATTCGATAACATTTATCTCCCCAAGATTCGATGCCCTGACGATAGCACCTACTCACAACTCGGGGATAGTGTGCAGTTTGAGCGATTTTTCATCTCACGCACTGTAAACTGTTTAGAGAATTCTTCACGTTAGGCATTACGTCGTTAAGTTAAATTTATTACAACGACCTTGTGGAAGCTCTTTGATGATATTTTTACTTAAACTTTTCGCGGAATACGATTGAACGTACACGTACGAAATGAATAGGTTTCCAAATACTCGGATCGTAAACGAACGATCGCCGTGTCCGAAACAAGGTCTACGAATCGAAATTATCCATACAGGTGCGGGCATAGACCTATAAACTTAGTAATTGACACTGGACAGCGCTTTCCACCCCGCCCTGCCATCAAGTCTTTGTGTACACGTAACTGACAGATAATAATAATAGGTAACATAAAGTAGGTAGCAAAATATGGAGGAATTAGGTACTACATTTTTTTTCCTTTCCGTTATCAACCATAAACATAATATTATTAGGTCTATGTCATCATCTTAATATAGACATTGTCATTCATCAATCATCATAAATTCATAAATAAAAGTTTTAAGTACTTATTATTGTAACAATAACATTTAAATACTAATCCATGACATGTTTATTTTGACTTGTATTATTTTGATGCATCAACAAAACATCAGCTTATACATTCTATGTAGGTGCTTCTTAAGAAGTACCTTTTGGAGATACAAAATTCTGTTTTTCAAATGAGAACTCCCCCTTCCATTTATATTTTTGGTTTATTATTCATGATTTATACACTCCCAGTCCGTATATTTCGATTTAAACATACTGCAATAAATTATTACCAATAATTAAACAATAAACAATCATTTAAATATACGATTTCGATAGTAATTCACAAACATTCTGAAGCAGTGACGTATATAAAAAATAAAACAAAAAAGCAGACATATTCTATTTTAAAAATAAAACAAATAAAAATTGTAATTACCTACATTAATTTTTGGCCCTAGAACTTTGGTTGAATTCCAAGCTATTTTTTTCAACTAAGTGTCAACCCCTACTTTATTTTTCCAATTTGAACATTGATTATCATTGTTCTTGATGTATAGGTATTGTAATTTATAGATCAATATTAACTAATAACTAGTTTATAGCAAAGTGAATGGATGAATTATATAAGTTTGTGATAGGTGACCAGGTTATAACAGAGTTGGTAATTTGTTGATCAAAATGTTGCGTATTAAAAATAATGAAATGAAATGACGCCACTTCTTAAGTGATAAGTACATGTTTAAAAAAATGACATTGAGTGCATAATAATTGTAAATAAAAAAAAAACTAGAATATTCAATGTTGTCAAGATTTGAACTTCGATGAATTTCAAACACTTTACAAATAAAAAATGTAAACGTATTTTAGATATTTTTGAACTGCTGTAAAGACAAATTATTAGCGAAATTTTACCAAATTTTCAACCTATTTGATTAAACACGGATATAGTTTGGTACGCGAATACGTGAAAATAAAATAACATAGTCGAGTATTGATATTATGCGTCGCATGCGTGTTTTCATTATCATTAAGCACGAGTACGATTCACAATGTCACCCTAAAGCTTTTACAATAGGACAACTGTCAATTCATTCCAAAATATAATAAGTACCTATGTTATATCAATATTGAAACTAATAAAAAACTAAACGTTAACTGATGGACGTAAATTCGCCATGTTACGCACTTGTAAACAACATAATATGCTGTCAAGCTGACATGCTGGTATAGTAGGGTTCTCATAAATAAATACAAAATATTAGGATGTGGTTAATTAACTAGTCTTTCTCGTGAAATATTTAGGTAGGTACTCCACT